>PVLA01004430.1:29023-169861 GCA_004027455.1 Hydrochoerus hydrochaeris
AAAACAAATTCCTATAAAAAACATGAAACCAAAAACTTGTATAAAACCACAGTACAAGGGGATCTACAATGACTACTGTATTGTCTCTTATTATCTTCAATAGAATGTCTATATCATCAGGCATAAATTAACATAGCAGTATAATTGAATATAGCAGTACATAACAATATTAGTAAAAATAAAACACTGTAGACAGTATAAAACTTCAAAGGCAGGTAATAATCAAACCAGAGTGGATATTCTAGTGAATCTTGTCATCTTAAGTGCAGTTGCCTATACTCTCAGACTTAATACTATCAATCATAACAGCTTTGAATAAAATCTATCCATACAAAACAGTGATCTAACAAACCAGATTTGACTAGGATCAGTCATGGTAAAACACTGTAGGTTATACAGAGCTTTAGATAAGTTAATAGGAAATTAAGGATGATTACCATACTATATCCTGTTGTTTTTGGGATTACTGTCTGTGTCCTCAAATCTAGTACAGGTAGAATGGCTTGAACAGAATATAATACATCTAAGCAGAGTGGTGTGAGTAATGTGGGTTTTAAATCCTGGTGCACTATTAACAATATAGTGAATCAAAGCCATCTATGTTAGAGATTCTAGCCATCCTTCTCTGTCTCATTTCTGCTATGCTATTTTTCTGCCTGTTTGTCTAGTTTTCTCCTTCATTATACTGCTTGCCCCACTCATTGAGGCCTTTCTGCCACTGTTCCTACAATCCCAGTATTTTTTTTCTCTCTCGAATGTCCTTCAGTATTCTCTGTTGGGTTGGATTGGTGGTCACAAACTCCCCCAGTTCCTCTTTGCCATGGAAGCATCTTGTTTCTCCATTAATTTCTAGTGATAGTTTTGCAGGGTACATCAATCTAGGCTGGAGGTTATTTTCTTTCAGGGCTTGGAATATTTTGTTCCAAGCTCTTCTTGATCTGATGGTCTGTGTCAAGAAGGCAGCCATGATCCTGATGGGCTTACCTTTATAGGTAATCTGTTTCTTTTCTCTGATGGCTTTTAATATTCTGTTTTTATATTGAATTTCTGGTATCTTGAATATTATATGTCTGGGTGTAGCTCTGTTTTGGTTGTAGGTGGCTGGAGTTCTGTATGCCTCACAAAACTGAATGTCATTTTCTTTTCCTTAATTATTTCCGTGAATAGCCTTTGTAATTTGCCTGTATGTATTCCTGCTTCTTCATTCACATTTCTTATTAAATTGTAGATTCTCTTGTCATCTTCTGGCCTTTGTATTGTTACTGCCTGTTTCCTTGTTATTTTTAAGAGATCTTTCCTTTCATGATCACACATTGCAAATTTGTCTTCAAGATTTGATAGTCTATCCTTAGTTTCTTTTAAGGTGTTTTGCCAGCTTTCAATGGAGTTTTTAATTTCCTGGTAGTCTCTTTGAATCTGCTTCATGCATTCTATATTTTCTTCATATTCTTTATCGAATGTTTCTCTCCTTTTTTTGTGTTCCTCCCTTCTTCTGTCTATGTCTCCCTGAGAGATGCTTCATCAGAGCATTTCTTTTCTTATGCTACTCATATCTTGCTTTACCTGATTTAATATTTCAGTTTTGAGCTTGTCTACAAGGTCCCGAAGATATCTCTTAATGTCCATTGAAGCCATGTCTGATATTGCATGTTTGCCGCCCTCAGTCTCCCTTGTTTTTCCCTCTCCTGGATCAGGGCTCTCAGGGTTCTGGACTGGGGGCCTCCTCCTGCCTATCTTTCCTGTCATGGTCCTGACTTCCTCCAGACAGGTTACAGTGCAGGTCCCAGCCCTTCCCTGTTGGCCATGTTTCCTCCAAAGCATGTTGGTGAGGGACCTCTGCCCTCTCCTGCCTGCTCTTGTCACTGAGGTGTAATCAGGGGCTGCTTATGCCTGCTCCTCCCCACCAGGCCAACCAAACTTCAGGGACCTTCACCCAGTTAGTGCTTGCTAGAAGCAGGGAATCGATTTGGGACGGCTCATTGGGTCCCAGCCAGGGGCATGGCCCAATCCAAGCAAATCCCATGAATCTGCTCTGAGGAGGGAGGAACCAACTGATGTCACTGTGGCTCCCAGTTCAGGCTCCTCTTGCCCTATTTCAACATGTCACCCATCTGGTCACGCCCTTCCCGTGGGGCGTGTCTTATTCCCAGCACTGACCATGGATTAATGAAGGTCCCTTTGCTGGCTCTGCTCTCAGTTGGGCTCGCCAACCCCCGATTTCAGTGCTGCTGTGCTTCCTGTGAGTGGTGGTGGGAATGAGTTTGAGCGGCTCTGCCGGCAGGCGCAGATTCAGGCTTTTGCAAACTTGGTGGGTTGCTGCGAATGAAAATGCTATATCCCCTAATTTTTAGCTGTTTCAGTTGTAGTCCTGATGTATTTGATGAGTTTTTTTACATTTTAATTTCTTCCTGTATCAAGAAGATCCATCTCCCTCTGTCTGGGTCTCTCCAGGATGTTTTATTCTGGCATATGAGTTATTTCTCCTGAGAGGCTTTGTATTTTGTTGCTCACTGATTGGCCATCTTCACCTCTTTCTGTCTTGTTTTCTTCAAAGTAGCTGTTCATACCATCACACATAATAAGATCAAACAAAACAGAATAAAACCATTCCAACCAATGAATGAAAACATTATAAAGCTTCAAAGGAATATAATGATGAACCATGATTACCATAAAATCTTATGAACTCTTACCATTCTTACACTAGGGAGACTATGCGGTACTTACACCTTTGAGTTTGAGTACCACATTTTATCCATTTCTCAGTTGAAAGGCATTTAGGTTGTTTCCAAGATCTAGCTATTACAAATTGTGCAGCTATAAACATTGATGCACATATATCACTGTGGTAAAATGTTTTCAGTTCTTCTAGGAATATGCCTAGGAGTGGAATAGTTGGGTCAAATGGGACTTCCAACCCCAGCTTTTTGAGGAATCTCCAGACTGACCCCCACAGTGGTTGCACCAGTCTACACTCCCACCAACAGTGCAGAAGAGTTCCTTTCCCCCCCCCCAGCCTCTCCAGCATTTGTTGTTGGTAGTTCTGTTGATCCCGGCCATTCTTTCTGGAGTGAGATGGAATCTCAGTATGGTTTTAATTTGCATTTCTCTAATGACTAATGATGATGAACATTTTTCCATGTATATATTTGCCATTCATATTTCTTCATCTGAGAACTGTGTGTTCATCTTGGATGCCCATTTTTGGATTGGGTCTTTGAATTTCAGGGGTCTGACTTTTTAAAATTCTTTATAAGTTCTAGACAGAAGTCCTTTGTCTAGGGGACAGTTCACCAATATTTTTTCCCAATTTGTGGGTTTTCTTTTCACTGTGTTAGTGATTTCTTTCAATATACAGAAATTCTTTAATAAGATGTGATCCCAGTTATTGATTCTGGGAAGTATTTCCCGTGCAGTTTGGTTCTTGTTCATGAATTATCTACCTACCCCTATGTCTTTGAGATTTTTACTTACTTAGTCTTCCAACAGATTTAGTGTTTCTGTTTTAATATTTATATCTTTGATACATTTAGATTTTAGTTTAGTACATGGTGATAGGCATTGGTCTAGTTTTAGTTTTCGGCATATGGGTAGCCAGTTTTTCCAGCACCATTTACTAAAGAGACTACTGTTCTTCCAGTGAATATGTTTTGCCCCTTTATCAAAGATAAGGTGGTTGAGTGTGTTTGTAGTTGTGGTTGTATCTTCTATCTATTCCATTGACCTTCAGATCTGTTTTTATTCCAGTACCATGTTGATTTTATTACAGTAGCTTCATAATATAACCTCAAGTCTGAGGTTGTGATGCCTCCTGCCTTGCCTTTGCTGCTTAGAATTACCTTTGCTATTCTAGGTCTCTTCTGGTTCCAGATGAATTTTAGGAGTGATTTCTCTAGATCTATGAGGTATGTTAGTGGTATTTGCATTGGGATTGCAGTGAATCTGTATAACAATTTTGGGAGAATGGCCATTTTCACAATATTTATTCTTCCTATCCAATTTTCAAAGTCCTCTTCAATTTCTTTTTCAGGGTATTATAATTTTCCCTTCATTAGATCAATTCCTAAGTATTTCATTTTTTTTGGATGCTAGTGTGAAGTCTGTAGCTTCTATTTCTCTCAGTGATTTTGTTGTTAGTGTATAAGAACGCTATTGATTTTTGAGCATTGACTTTGTATCCAGCTACTTTGTTGAATTTATTTATTATATCTAGGAGACTTTCAATGAAGATTTGGGGGTCTTCTATATAGAGTATCATGTCATCTGCAAATAATGATAATTTAACTTCTTCTTTTCCTATCCTTACTCCTTTTATTTCTCTCTCTTGTCTAATTGCTCTGGCTAGTATTTCCAGTACTATGCTGAATAGGAGCAGTGATAAGGGGCATCCTTGTCTTGTGCCTGATTTCAAGGTAAAGGCTTCCAGTTTTTTGGTGATTTATATGATGCTGGCTGTTGGTTTGTCATAGATGGCCTTTATCATTTTGAGGTATAGACCATCTATTCCAATTCTCTGTAAGGTTCTTATCATGAATGAATGTTGGATCTTATCAAAAGCTTTTTTTGCATCTATAGAAATGATCATGTGATTCTTACTTTTGGCTCTATTGATATGATTGGTTACATTTATTGATTTACATATGTTGAACCATCCCTGCATACCTGGGATGAATCCCATTTGGTCATGGTGTATAATCTTCTTGATGACTTGCTGCATCCTGTTTGCCAATACTTTGTTGAGAATTTTTGCATCTATGTTCATTATGGAGACTGGCCTATAGTTCTCTTTTTTAATTGGGTCTTTCTCAGGTTTTGGTACTAGAGTGATATTTGCTTCCAGGAATGTCTTAGGGAGAATTGCTTCCCTTTCAATTTCATTGAAGAGTTTGAGGAGTGTCAGCATTAAGTCTTCTTTGTATTTCTTGTAGAATTCCACAAGTGAATCCATCTGGGCCTGGGCTCTTCTTTGTTGGTAGGGACTTGATTACATTTTCAAGTTCATTAGTAGAAATTGGGTTATTCAGCAGTTTTACATCTTCTTGATCCAGCTTTGGTGGTTCATATGTTTCTAGGAATCTGTCCATTTCTTCTGTGTTATCGAACCTATGAGATTAGAGGTTTTTGAAATAGTTGATGATCTTCTGTATTTCCACAGAGTCAGGAGTGATTTCTCCTTTTTCATTCTGTATTGCATGAATTTGAGTCTTTCTTTCCTTTTTTTAAATAAGGTTGTCTAGGAGCTTATCAATTTTATTTATTCTTTCAAAGAACCAACTCTTTGATTCATTGATTCTTTGTATTGTTTTCTTAGTCTCTATGGCTTTAATTTCTACTCTAATCTTTATAATTTCCTCCCTTCTTTTGGCTTTGGGCTTAGCTTGCTCTTCTTTTTCTATATGTTTGAGGTGTAGTATCAGGTTGCTTATTTGTGTTCATTCTGTTTCCTAATGTGGGAACTGAGTGCAATAAATTTTCCTCTGAGTACTGCTTTCATTGCATCCCACAGATTCTGGTAAGTTGTATTTTCATTTGCTTGTAGATATTGCTTAATTTCCTCTGTGATCCATTGAGTGTATTATTCAATTTTCATGTGTTTGTGGGGGTTTTGCAGTTTCCTTTATCATTAATTTCCAGTTTCATGGCATTATGATCCAATAACATGCATGGGATAATTTCAATTCTTTTGCATTTACTTAAATATGTTCTGTGGGCTAGTATATGGTCTATTTTAGAGAATATCTCATGTATTGCTGAGAAGAATGTATATTCTGATGTTTTTGGATGGAACTCTTTGTATACATCTATCAAGTTCATTTGTTCACAGGTGTGTTTCAGTTCTGTTATTTCTTTGCTGATTTTCTTACTACTTGATCTGTCCCTTTGTGTCAATGGTGTGTTAAGGCCTCCTGTCATAATTGTGTTATTACTTATTTGATTTTTCATTTCTGTTAATACTTGCTTTTTGTAGCAGGGTGCTCTGGAATTTGGTGCATATATATTTAAGATTGTTATCTCTTCCTCTTAAAGTTTTCCCCTAACTAATATGTAGTGACCTTCTTTATCTCTTTGGGTCATTCTTGGTTTGAAGTTCACATTGTCTGCAAACAGAGTAGCTACCCCCACTTTTTTTTGAGTTCCTATTGCATGGAGTATTGTTTTCCATCCTTTGACTTTCAGTCTATGAGTTTCCTTTTGGGTTAGATGAGTTTCTTGTAGATAGAATATGGTTGGACATTGTTTCTGGATCCATTCTGCCAGTCTATTTCTTTCAAGTGGTGAATTGAGGCCATTTACATTAATGGTTATAAATTTTATATATTGGTTTATTGTTGACATGTTATCTTCTGCTCTTGTATCTTTATCTTTCCATTCTGTTTAATTGTCTGTCTTGGTTAGTGGTTTTTTCCTATGTGTATCTAGAATGTCAGTATTCTTTGTAGGGTTGGTTTAGTGATCATGAAGTTCATCAGCCATTCTTTGTCATGGAAGTATGTTATGTCTTCATCAATTTTGAAGGACAATTTTGCAGGGTACATCAGTCTGGGTTGGAAGTCGTTTTCTTTAAGATCTGAAATATGTCACTCCATGCTCTTCTTGACTTCATTGTTTATATTGAGAAGTCTGCTGTGATTCTGATAAGTTTTCCTTTATAGGTGATCTGTCTTCTCTCTTACAGCTTTTAATATTCTGTTCTTATGTTGGCTTTCTTGGATGGTGATTACTATATGTCTGGGTGTAGTTTTATTTTGGTTATGGCTATTTGGAGTTCTATGTGCTTCACTAATCTGTATTTTAGTTTCCTTTCTCATGTTTGGGAAGTTTTCAGCTATTACTTTTGTAAATAGCCTCTTGACATCATTTGTGTTGTCCCCTTCTTTTTCATTTATTCCTATTAATCTTATGTTGTTTTTCTTTGCATCATCTTGCAGCTGTTGAATTGTTACTTTCTGATTCCTTGTTATCTTTAGAAGATCCTTCCTTTCCTGTTCACTAGCTGCAATCTTATCTTCAAAGTCTGAAATTCTATCTTCACTTTTGTTGAGGCGGTTTTGGCAACTTTCAATAGAATTGTTTATTTCCTGTATATCTCTTTGAATCTGCTTCATGTATCCTGTTTGTTTCTTATACTGTTCATTCAGGGATTCTATAATTTTGTTTTGTTCCTCTATTTTTTTAGTTGTGTCTGCTTTAGATGTGTTCAGTATTTCTTTCACTACTTTTATCATTTCTTCTATTACCTGGGAGATTATTTCTGATTTGAATTCTTTCATAGCTTCCTGTACTTGCTTTTTTATTTCAGTTGATGTCATTGCAGGCATTTCAGGTGTATGACTAGTATTTTCTTCTATGTACATGGTTCCTAGGCTTTCTTGGGATGGGCTGGAGTTTTGAGATTGCATTTTGGTCTTTTGTTTTTTCATTTTCCTATATTTCCATGTTTCCAGTGATGTTCCAAAGCTTTCCCTGGGCATGTTGGAAATCCTCCACTACTGGGATTCACACGGTCTTAACTCCCCTTGTGTGGTTGGCCTGGCTCCCCTGGTTGAATGAAGGTCACTGGGCATGGTCCAGTCAAGCCTGTGGAACCTCTGGAGCCTAGCCCAGTGTCCTAGGGGTCTGGGAAGTTATACAGCCTCAGGGAGCAATGGCCCCAAACTCTTTCTTTGCCAGTGCCTGTGAGCTGAAACTCACCTAGAGGTGGCACAGGCCTGACTCCCCTCATAGTGGGCCTGGCTCCCCTGGTTGAATGAAGGTTGCTGGGCATGGCCCACTCAAGCCTTCAGAACCTCTGGAGCCTAGTCCAGTGTCCTAGGGGGCTGAGTAGTCATCCAGTCACTGGGAGAGATGATCCCAAACGTTCCTGAGCCAGCACCAGCAAGCTGCATAATGAAAGAAATTATGAGCATTTCTAAAGAAGACATATATAAAAAGATAGAACATAAGAAAATGATGGAACCCATGAATGAATAATACATGAAAAAATTAGAATGCATGAAACAGATTCAAAGAGATATTCAGGAAAGTAAAAATTCCACTGAAAGCTGGCAAAGCCACTTGAATGAAGCTGAAGATAGATTCTCAGACTTTGAAGACAGTCAGGAAGCTAATGATCATGAAAGAAAAGATCTCTTAAATATAACAAAGGACCAGAAAAATACAATTCAACAGGTGCAACATCATGCAAAGAAAAGCATTATAAGAATGATAGGTGTCAATGAAAAGGCAGAATTCAACATACATGACATAAAAAGAAGTATCTGCAGAAGTAATAGCAGGAAATTTTCCAACCATAGGAAAAGAATCTGACATACAGATAAGTCAGTCATATAGAACTCCATTTATCCATAACCAAAATAAATCTACACTCAGGCATATAATCATTAAGAACCCAGAAATTCAGCACAAGAACAAAACACTAAAAGCTGCCAGAGAAAACAAATAGCTCACCTATCAAGGAAAGCCCATCAGAATCATGGCAGACTTCTCAACACAAACCATCAAGTCAAGAAAATCTTGGAGTGAAGTATTTCAAATCCTGAAAGAAAACAGTTTCCAACCTAGAATGATGTATGCTACAAAATTATCTTTTGAAATGGATGGAGTATTAAGGTACTTCCATGAAAAATGTATAATTGCTATTGTAAAAAAGAGGAAATAGGAAGTGCTATAAAAATATAACTACATGTATTTTTAAGTGTGTAGGATTGATAACCATATTTCTAAGTTCTTGTTGGATTGTTGAACAGATCTGTTTGCGGTCTCACTGCTTGAGTGTCCACTTTGTGTGCTTTGATTTTGTAACTTGAACAACTATTTCTAAAAGAACAATATGTAATTCATCAAATAGTGATTTCTTACTGTTTTATTTTTTTTTAAATTCTGTAATATTTCTATCCTTTTTCTGTTTTTTCTCTTTAAATAAAAAAAGAAAGAAAAAAAAGATACTTCCATGACAAAGAACAACTGAAGAAGTTCATGACCACAAAACAAACACTACAAACAGTATGGAAATATACTCTAGAAAGAATTAATGATGATCACAATTCCACGAGCAACAATAAAAAAACCAACATGCAGGGCAAGCACTTAAACAGAGAAAGGGAAAACCAACAATAAGAAGATAGCATGACAAAGGTAAGTCAATTTTTACCAGTTACAACCATCAGTGTAAATGGTCTCATTTCACTAATCAAAAGAAATAGACTGGCAGAGTGGATTGAGAAACAAAATCCAACAATATGCTGTATACAAGAAACACATTTAATTCAAAAGGAAATTTATAGACTGAAAGTCAAAGGATGGAAAACAGTACTCCATGCAATAGGATCCCAGAAAAAATCAGGGGTAGTTACTCTATTTGCAGAAAATGTAAACTTCAAACCAAGAATGATCAATAGAGATAAAGAAGATCACTACTTACTTGTCAGGGAGAAACTTCAAGCAAAAGAGATAGCAGTCATAAATATATATTTACCAAATACTGGAGCACCCAACTATATCAGTCAAATATTAATAGGCATGAAAAATCAAATAAGAAGTAACCCAATTACAATTAGAGACCTCAGCACTCCATTGTCAAAAAGAGATAGATCAACAAGATTTTAAAAAGTCAACAGAGAAATAACAGAACTGAATTAAACTTGTGAACAAATGGACTTAGTAGATGTGTAGAGAACAACAACATCAGAATATACATTCTTCTCAGCTCCACATGGGTTGTTCTCTAAAATAGACCATACACTAGCCCACAGAACATGCGTAAGTAATTGCAAAGGAATTGAAATTATCCCATGCATATTATATGACCATAGTGCAATAAAATTGAAAGTTAATGACAAAAGAAGCCACAAAAACTCTATAAACACATGGAAATTAAATAACACCTTCCTAAACAACCAATAGGTCATTGAAGAAATTATACAATATCTACAATCAAATGAAAATGTAAATGCAACTTAGCAGAACCTGTAGGACACAATGAAAGCAGTCCTCAGAGGGAAATTTATAGTGATTAATTCTTACATCAGGAAATAGAGGGAACAAAAGTAACATTATGTGGCTCCTCAAACTTCTAGAAAAAGAAGAGTAAGTCATACCCAAAGCCCAAAGAAAGGAGAAAATTATAAACATTAGACAAAAATTAATGTAATTGAAACTAAGAAAACAATAGAAAGAATTAATGAATCTAAGCATTGGTTCTTTGAAAGAATAAATAAAATTGATAAACTCCTAGCAAACCTTATCAAAAAGAGGAAAAAAACCTCAAGTCTACATAATAAAAAGTTAAAAGAGTGAAATTACTGCAGATCCTGTAGAAATTCAGAAGATCATCAATACTTATTTTGAAAATCTATACTCTCATAGGATTGAAAACACAGAAGAAATGGGCAGATTGTGGGAATCATATGAATTACCAAAACTGGAAAAAGAAGATATAAAAATTCAGAATAACACAATATCAGTTAATGAAATTGAAAACATAATTTAAAATTTACCAACAACAATAACAAAAAAAGCTCAGGTATTGATGGATTCCCAGATGAATTCTACAAGAAATTTAGAGCAAATTAAATGCCATTAATCCTCAAACTCTTTAATGAAATTAAAAGGGAAGCAATTCTCCCTAACTCATTCCTGAAGGCAAGCATTATCATGATACCCAAAACAGAGAAAGACCCAACCAAAAACAAGAATTACAGGCCAATATTCCTAATGAACATAGATGTAAAAATCTTCAATATGGTACTTGTGAACAGAATGCATCAAATCATCAAGATTATGCACTATTACCAAGTGGGATTCATTCCAGGAATGGAGGGATGGTTCAAAGTATGCAAATCAATAAATGTAATGCTCCATATCAACAAAGCCAAAAACAAAAATCACATGATCATCTCAATAGATGCAGAAAAAGCTTTTTTTTTTTTTTTTATCAGTACTGAGGATTGAACTCATGACCATGTGCTTGCAAGGCAGGCACTTATGCCACTGAGCTAAATCCCCAACCCCTAGAAAAAGCTTTTGACAAAGTTCAATACCCATTCACATTAAAAAAAAAAAAAACTACAGAAAATTGGAATAGATGTTCTGTACCTCAATTGGATAAAAAAAAATCATGTAAGACAAACCAAAAGCCAACATCATACTACACAAAAACTAAAAGCTTTTCTTCTAAAATCAGGAACAAGACAAGGATATCCACTATCACCACTCCTATTCAATACAGTTCTGGAAACATTAGCTGGGGCAGTTAGACAAGACAGAGAAATAAGAAGGACTAAAGATAGGAAAGGAAGAAGTTAAATTATCATTATTTGAATATGATACAATACTCTACATAGAAGACCCCAAAAACTTCAACAGACTTCTAGACTTCATAAGCAAATTCAGCAGTGTAACTGGGTACAAAATCAATAGCATTCCTGTACACAAACAACAAACTCACTGAGAGAGAAATTAGGGAAACTGCATAGTTCACAATAACATAAAAAAAATGAAAACCTTAGGAATCAACCTAACAAAGGAAGCAAAATATTTATATATTGAATATTACACTACTCTGAAAAAAAGAAATTGAAGAGAAATTCAGAAATGGAAATATATCCATTACTCATGCATAGGAAGAACCAACATAGTGAAAATGGCCATATTCCCCAAACTGTTACACAGATTTAATGCAATCCCAAGCAAAATACCATTAGAATACCTCACAGATCTAGAAAACACATTCCAAAAACTCATCTGGAACCAGAAGAGACTTAGAATAGCAAAGGCAATTTTGAGCAATAAAGACATGGCAGGAGGCATCACAATCCCTGACCTGAAATTATACTACAAGGCTGCTATAATAAAATCAGCATGATACTGGCAAATAAACAGGCCTGAGAATCAATGGAACAAGATAGAAGATACAGACACAGCTACAAACATTCTCAGCCACCTTATTTTTGACAAAGGTGTCAAACATGTTCACTGAAAGAAAGACAGCCTTTTTAATAAGTGGCACTGGAAAAAATTGGCTTTCCTCATGCTGAAGGCTTAAACTAGACCCACGCCTATCACCACTCACTCATCTGAAGTCAAAATGCATCAAAGATCTAAATATTAAGACATAAACACTAATTCTACTGAAAGACAAAGTATGTAGAACTCTTGAGAACATAGGGGTAGAAAGAGAGTTCATGAATAAAAACCAAACTGCTCAGGAAATACTTCAAAGGATCAACAAATGGGATTTCATCTCATTAAAAAGCTTCCACACATCAAAAGAAATCACCAACAGAGTGAAAAGAAATTCTATGGATTAGGAAAAGATCTTTACCAACTGTCATACTGACAAAGTACTTATATCCAAAATGTACAAAGAACTGAAAAAATTATGCCCCCAAATTCAAAGACCCAGTCTGAAAATGGGCATCTGAGATGAACATGCACTTCTCAGATGAAGAAATAAAAATGGCAAATAAATTTCATGAAGAAATGTTCAACATCACTGGTCTTAGAGAAATAAAAATTAAAACAATACTGAAATACCATTTCTCTCCAGAAAGAATGGCTGTCATTGAGAAATCAACCAATAACAAATGTTGGCAGGGTGGTGGGAAAAAAGGAACACTTTTCCACTGTTGGTAGGAGTGTAGATTGGTACAACTGGTTGGAAATCAGTGTGGAGATTCCTCAAAAAGCTAGAATTCGGGGTTTTATTTAACCCAGCTATTCCCCATCTGGTTATTTTTCCAGAAGAATTGAAAACATAATTCCATAGCAATATATGTCAACCCATGTTTATAGTTGCACAATTTGTAACAGCCAGATTTTGGAAACAACCTAAATGCCCATCAACTGAAGAATAGTTAAAAAGATGTAGTATTTTTGTACAGTGGAGTACTACTCAGCTAAAAATAAGGATGAACTCAAGGATTTTATAAGTAAATGGATGCATCTAGAGACCATACTCATAAGTGAAATAAATCAGACTCATGCAAATACTGTATTGTCTCACTAGTGTAAGAAACTGAGAGTAAATAAGACCCAAAAGTTATAATAGATGTAGTGAAAGGGAAAGAAACTGCTCAAAGGGAAATCATATTGTTTGATTAATTTTGCATACCTGTATCTGATAACCTGAGCAACTATTTTGAAGATAATAATATGCAATATAACAATCATTGTTAAATTTCTACCAACTTATTTTGAAATTCTATATCACTATTTTGTTGTTATTGTTTGGCTTTTGTTGTTTTTGTTTGTTTGCTTGATTGCTTTCTAATTTTTCTTTGCTTTTCTTCTCTCTTTAAAATAAAAAAAGAAAAAAAATTGAAGATCTAAATTATGGAGGTATATACAATGTTCATGAATAGGAAGACTAAATATTATTGTGATCTCAATCTTGTCCAAATTGAACTATAGGTTCAATACAATTGCAATCAAAATTTCATCAAGCATATTAAGAGAAATGGACAAATTAAATATAATATCATACAGAGCTGAGTAATAGAATAGCCAAAATATTTTGAGACAGAACACAACTAGAGTACTAACATTATTTGGTATCAAGGTTCACTGTGAAGTTACAAAAATCACAACAGTGAGTATCTTGGTTACTTTTCTCTCATTGCTGAGACAAAATACCTGACACCCAAAATTAGGGAAGGAAAGGTTTATTTTTCTTACAGTTTTGGAGGTTTCAGTCTATACTCAGCTGGCTCCAAGGCAGGAGGCATGGCTGAGGGGCAACCATTCATGGCAGTGGGAAACAGAAAAGCAAACAGGGCAAAAGAGGAAAAGCATGCTTCCTTCCCATCCTACCTTGTATGCTGGCTCTGGACAGGTGCAGCAATCACACCACCAATCCCAGAGCTAGACAATGAACCAATCAGAAACAGTAGATTCAGCTGTCTTCATGATTGCATGAATAGGACATTCAAAAACAAACCATAACAGTGAGATATTGTTATCAATATAAATATATAGAATAAGGAAATAAAGTTTTATGAATTAGAATAGACTAACAGGCTGATTCTTTTAAATTTTACTTTAAAGCAGATAAAACAAGGAAAATAGAATAAAACCAATCAAAACAAATCATTGTAAGTTATACAGGACTTCAAAACAATATAAAATCAACAATAGTTACCATGCATGCCTCTTGTTGTCTTCAAAATAGCTGCAGATACATTCAGACACAGTTAAAATCAAACAGAACAGAACAGAATAGAGCCAATAAAAACAAAGCAATGAATGCAATAAAGGACTTAAAAACAAGACAATTATAAATCCAAAGTGGCTACCATAATATATCTTGCTATCTTTGAAATAGCTGCTCATGCCATTGGATATAATAAAATCAAACAAAACAAAACAGAACAAAACTCAACCCAACAAAACAATGAAAATGATACAGGACTCCAAAACAAAACAAAACAACAGGGAATCAACAATGGCTATCACCCTCAGAAGGAGATCCCTGCTAGATGCCACACTGTTGTATCACTATCCTCTGAACAGATGATCAGAACCACTGCAACATCAGTGAAACAGCAAAATACCACAAGCATCAAATTGCATTTCGCCTCAATAGCTATAATCACAACCTGTGTTTCTCTGGATCAGCCGTTGCTTACTGGGGTGGGAGGGATTGGCTCTTGCTTGCCAGCTTGCATGCCAGAATGAGCTGGAGTCTTGGCTATGCCCCTGCCAGTGGTGGTTCACACATGGCGCTGGTTCGCAGGAAGGGCTTGCTTCTTGTTGGATCCTTGTTCTCTCCCTCTGCTGTCTGCGAATGGCAATGACTTGTGGAGAAGGGCCTGGGTCTGGCTGTTGCCCCACGGCAGGCAGCACAAGCATGGTGCTGGTTTACAGGGAGAACTTGCTTCCTGGTCGATCCTTGTTCTCTCCCCCTACAGGCCATGAATAGTGCTGACTCATGGGGAAAGGTTGAGTCTGGTTGTCCCCCTGTCTGGGGTAGTGCACGCATGGCGCTGGTTCCAACAAGATGATTTTCACAAAGATGCAGAGACAATTCAGGAGGGAAAGAACAGTGTCTTGGTCTGTTTGGTCTATGATAGCAAATTACTATAGAGTGGACAATATAAAAGTAAATCTATATGAAATTTATTTTGCACAAGTTCTGGAGGCCAGAAGTTCAATATGAGTATATCAGCATCATCAAGTTTTGATTAGGTCCCTCTCTAAGGATGCAGACTGCCATGTTCTCATTGTATCCAGAGATTGTAGAAAGAGGGCAAGAGAGTTCTCTGGTACACCTTGACACAATCTTCTTAAACCAATAAGAATATTCTTAAGCTTGTACTTTTTTGACATTTGGGTTATATCTTCCATAAATCCTAGAGATAAGGTAAAATCCTTTTTTATTATCTTGTTGAGAGAATGTTCTATGTCTCACTGTCACTCTTGTTCTTCCACTCTCATTGGGAAGGAGAGGAAGGATGTGTTCCCTATTGTTAGTAAATTATCAAGAGAGTAAAACATGATAAAAAAAAAAACATGGAAGATATACTCTGAGATTCCAGGTCATCCATAGCTCATAGTTTTACATTGCTTTATGATGAGTACAGATATTAAGAAAAAAATCCTAGGACAATGAAAATAAAAATGCTACACGCCAAAAGCCTACTCCTTACTCTACAGGTACATCTATAATGTATAATCTTCAATTAATAGCCTAATTGACTTAAGTTCTTTTCTTAAGTGACACAAGAAACTTTTAAGCTTTCCACCCAATATTTTATTGACAAGCTTCTTGGGGTCCCTGTACATGCCTGGGGCTCTCAGCAGGAGATGACATGAGTCCAGGTGTCTATTGGACTTGCCACTATTGAAGCATTATTGGATGATCCAGTACCAAATTCTCTCAGTAGATGAAGTGGAAACTTTAAATGTTCCAGAAGCAAAGTCTGGGACAACATTTTGTATAGCTAGTTTGTATGACAAAAGCAATAAATCCTTGAAAGTATGGAATTTACGTTGTTGATTCTAATGAGAAGAATACTGTGAAAAACACTCCAATCTTTTTTCCCCTTTAAAAAACACCCAATGCACATGTTCATATCTTAATGTTATGAGCCAAATTTTGATGACCAAATGCTTTTATTTTATGTATTTTTATTGCATTTTAGTATCTTTTTAATTAGTATATATTTGCAGTATACAATAATTACAATTATTGGGGGAGGGTGACACATGTACATTACACATATTAATTCTTTTTTTATTCCCTATTCCTCCTTTCATTCCATTCTTTCTCTTTGTTCCCTCCCATTTGCAAAAGTTCCATTTTTCATCATTTTCCCTTTGATTTTTTTCTTTCATCTCCCCTCCCTCTACCTCTTGTTCCCTCATCCATTTGAAATAGGGCTTCCTAGACTTCCTCCAGATTTTATTTTCCTGGAAAAATAAGAACATTGTTGTTGATCTTTATCATTTTAATAAGATTAAGCTAAGCCTATATAAAATACCAGATTCTATCCTTGTTAGGAAAAATTCAATGAACTATCAATAACAAACTAAAACTATAAGACAGAGTATAAATTTTATACACTTAAATATCCACTGCTCTCTGCTTGGGCCAGAGCCAAGACTTTTCTCATCTTTCTCTGGCTACTGACCAGAACTAAGAAGTACACAGATACATGAAAATAAAAATATTAATAATTCTCAGTGATAAGGAAAAGGGACTATGACACAAATGGCATTTTCATACCCTAAAAATAACTTTTATCAAACTAATTCTGATTTCATCTTAAAAGACTTCTTACACACTTTCTGTCTCAAATACTCACTCTGAAAGAGGTAATGTCAACAGGCTCAATTATAAATACTCCCCTAAAAAGAAGCATTTGAATGAGTCAGTGCTTTCATGTATTTTATTAAGTTAACTTTTCAAAAAATATCATTACATTGATGTACCTTGTCCAAACTCAAAGTTATGAAGACATTGTAATAAGGTTATTTGCTGTTTTTCTTTACATGTGCTCAAATAAGTTTTGTCTCTTTAAATTTAAATATGAATTTATGTAATTTATCTGAATTAAGTTCTTACCAAATTAAGTGCAATTGGACCAGAAATGAGAAAATAAAACTTACCAGAAATTCATGATATTTTAAATATTTTTCCAGCTGTCTCTCTTAGAACTTGCTGCCTGTTGCTTGGAACAACATCCTTCCTTCTGAGATGTGGGAATTGGTGTTTGTTTATATAATCTTTCATTCAAAACATCAAGAAATGCATTTTTAGGTAATTAGGAAAGTTAAGGATATAGCAGTGGGTAAAACAAGATTCTTGCTCTTTAAAGGTTTATTAGAAGAGGACTGTGAAATGAAAGCATAAATAACTTATAGGTTAGGAAGTGGTTTTTGTGTTGGGGGATGTATTGGTTACCTTGGGCTGCTGTAACAAATATGCCATAGATAGGAGTATCTTAAGCAACATTTATTTCTTATATGTAGTTCTGAGGTTGGAAAGTCTAGCATCAAAGTGTTAACAGGTCTGTTTTCTGATGGGTGCACTCTTTCTGATTTGCAGACAGCTATGTTTCCACTGAGTCTTTGCAGAACAGAAAGAAGAAAGTATGTCTCTAATATCTCTTGTTATAAGGGCAAAGATCCCACTCATGAAGGTTCTGCATTCATGAAGGTTCCACTTTCATGACTTAATACCCTGGATATTATGCTTCAACCTATAAGTTTTAGAGGTACATAAATAATGAGTCCATAAGAAGGAGACCTGTAAAGCGAAAGACTTCATATTTCTTTGGAGTCTGCCAGATAAACTCATGTTGAGTTAGACGTCAGTTGACATGTTACTTTATTACATCATTTTTAACTCAAAGGGACCACCACATGGTCAATCTGGAGTTTTACTCTCATGAGCTGATTCTAAGCAGGAAAAGCAATACTACTGTTTCAGTGCACTTGATGATTTATCTTTGCAAAATATTAAACAGACTTCTGGAATGAGGTCCTTGTGAGTTTGGTCAGGAAGTAAATCTGACTAATCCTTGTCACCTTAGGAACTCTGGAAAAATCAGCTTTGGAGTTTTCAGCTAAGAATGGAGCTTAATTTTTAATGAATCTTTTGTAGGTACTTGAATCTTCCATTCTGAGGCCCTACTTGAGTAGCTGCTTTTAAAAGGAGCTCCTCCTCACTCCCATTTAATTACAACCAGATGACAGAGATGGATTCTAAAAAGAAATATTTTAAGGCAATGACAATAAAACACAACTATCAATGCATAACCTGTGTTTCTCAAACTAGGAAAGGCAAATCTGTGGCAGTAAACAAGAATATATGCAAAGACTCAAGAAAATTTGTAAATCATTCAGGGATATTATTTTAATTGAAATTAAAATTACCATTTTATTGAAAGAAAAAAGATGGATAGATTTTATTTTTAATAAAATGAGGGAACCTTGAACTTTTTAGACACCATGTGAAATATCAAAAACTTCACACTTAAACCAATACAGAGGAATGTAGCTCAGTGGTAGAGAGCTTCCCTACTGAGCCCAAAGCCTTGCGTTTGATCCAAAACAGCACCAAAGAAAAAGGAAACAAAGAAGGAAGAAAGAGAAGGAAGGAAGGAAAGGATGCAGGAAGGGAAGGAGGGAGAGGAAGGCAGGTGAGACCAGTTTTGACATCACCCTTGAACTCCGCTGGGCAGTGGTATATGGTATGGTGGTAGTAAGCATCACTAAATATATGGTTGAGAGTAGGAAGCATAGGTTAAACTAACATTCACCATGCACTACCACAAGCTAGGCAGTTTAGATGAATGACCACAGAAAACTCATAGCAGCACTGTGAGGTCAGCATTGTGGCCATTTTACAAATGAAAAGGTAGCAGCAGTGGTGGAGCCAGCGTTTACATCCAGATCTTCCTTCTCTGTGCTCCTGCCTGCTACTTCAAATGTGTTTAAACAGTGAATAACAATCTGCTATTATAGGAGGTGGAAATTTTTTCTGCAAAGCACCAAAAAGTAAGTATTTTATATTTTGTGGCCATATGGTTTCTGTCAAATCACTTCTTGCAATAAGAAAATAGCCATATACAATATATAAACAAATGTCTAACTTCCCACAAAAATTTATGAAACTGAAATTTAAATGTTTTTTAATTGTTTCATGTCACAGAATACTGTTCTTCTTTTTCTCAAGAGCTCAAGAATGTAAAAACTATCTTAAATTATGATGCATACAAAAAATATGGCCATAGTTTGCAAATTTCTTCATTGGTGTGTTGCCCAACTCAATTTTATGAATTATTTCCAGCATTAAAAAATAAAAATGATGTAAAACAAAGCAGGGAAGATGAGAAAATATCACCATATATCCCATGTAGTAATTGTGTTATAAAATTTTACTGCCATAATATTTGATCAAATCTAAAACCACTGATTATCTGACATACCATCAGTATATGTATCACTAAGAAACAAAGAAAATGCTGACAGTTATAAGTACATCTATTACAATACACATACTAATTTAGAAATGTGAAAATGTGAAAAATTATGCATCTTAGAATGATCACGTAATGAAATATAGCTTATATATTTGGCCTCTGTGTGCACACATTTGTATACGTGAGTCTATGTGTGAAGCATGTCATGCTATAAAATGTGTTTTTTAACATGAGTACAGGCAAAAAATTTTCTAATCTTTTGCTTGTGCAATGCTATATTTTGAAACAAATAAAAAATGTAAAAATTAACACAACACTGGGATTCCATCTTGTCCCAGGAAGAATGGCCATCATCAAGAAATCAAATAATAACAAATGCAGACTGGTGAGGCTGCTGGGTGAAAGGAATCCTTGTACATTTTTGTTGAGGATGTAAACTACTACAACTACTAAGGAAATTAGTATGGAGATTAATCAAAATCTAAAAATAGAAATTCCATTTGGCCCATGTTTTCACCTTCTGGTATCTTCCTGAAAGAATTAAAGATGTCATATCACAGTGATACATACGTGTCTATGGTTATAGCAGCACAATTCGTAATATATAAATCTTGGAATCAACCCATATGCCCATAAACAGATGAATGGGTAAGGAAAATGTGGTATTCACACACATTGGAGTACTACTCTGCCATTAAGAAAAAAAACTCAAATCATCTGCTGAGAAAATGGATACAACTTGAAGTCATAATGTGAAGAGAAATAAATCAGACTCACAAGTTTACATATTACATAGTTTCTCTTAGATAAGAGGCCCAAATTAAAAACCAAGAGCAAAATATAAGACAGATAATAGGAATAGGGAGATAATCTTTCTAAAAAGAGAAGAGAATCAAGAGATGGGAGGAGGGATGGAAGGGAGATGAAAAGTGGAATTAAGATATGTACATATTCCAAATACACAAAAGGAATGCAGACATGTACTGCACACACGTACCAATAAATATAAATAAATTTAATTTAACATTTTTAAAGGGAATAAAGGACAGAAAGAAGATGAAAAAAGGAATTCAGACATATTATGCACATTTACAAACTCCACACAAGGAATGTAAAAATTATATACTGCAAACAGGTACTACTAATGAAAGAAAAACCTAAAAAAGATTAACATTCTATAACCCTAAATAAGGTGTTTTACCCGCTTCATTCTAGTTCTTATAAAATGCATGCTTAATTTTAACATAGCCATGATCATAAAAGGATGTAACTTGTATTTTTTCCGTGTACCAGGTTGCAGAATAAATTTTTGTAATGATCATTTTTTAAATAACTTATATCATATCTAGTGAAATAGATAATTTCTTAAGCATAATTTACCAAACCATTCTCCTGCTGTTTAAATATTACTTTTTTTTTCATGATCTATAATGAACACTTCTGGGTTTTAATCTTTTCAGAGAATTAAATCAGGTGGCATAAATGCTTTTATGGCTTTTTAGATGTATTACCAAATAGTTTCTTAAATGTAAGGTAATAATTTACGTTTTTAATGC
Source organism: Hydrochoerus hydrochaeris (assembly GCA_004027455.1). NCBI lineage: Eukaryota > Metazoa > Chordata > Mammalia > Rodentia > Hydrochaeridae > Hydrochoerus > Hydrochoerus hydrochaeris. The sequence goes on from PVLA01004430.1 coordinate 50,004, forward strand.
TTTGCAGCACTGTTTTAAATTTTGAAAATCAGTGCTTAAAGGAATAAAAATGACTACTTTATCATTAAAAAGAATGTATTCAACCTATAAAACTTAAAAAATAATGTTGTCTTCAAATAAGTAAATCCCAGAAACAGGTTTAGCCTAGCTGAGAGAAAAGAGAATGATAGAGCTCTGCTCTCCCAGCTGATTTCACGCTAACAGAGTTAGGACACACGGCCGACAGACGGGAGTGACTCCCATTGTACCCTATGGAACTGCTCTCTGAGCAGAATGTCAGGATATCTTGAAGTGAAAATGGCTTTGGAAACTCCCACATAAGTCACTGAAGAGCTGTTTTCTTATTTATGGAGATAGAAAAATTGCTAAGAAAAGCCTATTTAAGTGGGGCAAGTGATTCATCTCATTTTAGATAAGCTGAAATCAAGACTTTCAAGGGCGAAGTATCCTCTCATTCCAAGATCAGGAGTGAGAGATCAGAATGGAAACTGTAATAGTGAATTATTAGCATGAAATTGATGATAATTCTATCCATGAGAAAGATTTAAGCTGAAGGGGGAGGGGAGATTACAGAAGAGAGAACAGAAGGCTGCTTCCTCTGGCTATCTTCCCAGGTTCATGAGATGGGATGAAGCACAGGGTATGAAAAACATAAGAAATACAGTTAGACTGGCAGTCAGGAGGAAGTAGAGGATATCAAGGAATGCGCAGCCAATAAAAACATATCTAACTCTGAACTTATCATTATTCCCCCTGGCATTTCCTTCCCAAAATTAGAGGTTTGGGAGGGAAAGCTCTGTTTCCATCTTGCATTCTCGGAGGTACCCCAGCCAAGAGTCAGTCTGCTACGATAACTTAGATCTCTTGTTGCTGGCCTTGTGGGGGAAGGCCAGAGTCTCTCCAGGGACAGATAAGAGATGTGGCTGAACCATTCTTTAAGCCAGTGATGGGAAGCCTTTTAGAGTTTTCAGTGATAGCAAATAGCCAGATGTCCAAGCCATAGGTTTGCCACCACTGCTTTAGACCATCTTCAGGCTCATTCTGAGTCACCCCAAAATTGATCAAGCTACTATACTTCTCCCAATGCCAGTCAGAAAATCAAAACCACAGAATATATATATATATGCATGCACACTATAGCTTGGCCAAGTTGACTCATAGAGTTAATCATCGTGCCCCTTTAATAATAAATCATAACTCCCCTTTTCTAGGCCTCTTCAACTAGGAGGACAGCAGTGTTGCTAAGGAACTGTCTGACTTTTCAGGTACAGATGGTCTAGTTTAATGATTTTCTTTTGTTTTTACTTTTAGGTGTTCTGAAAGCCACATTCAATCAGTGGGAATTAAACTTTAAATTATGTTCCCTATCTTTCACTACATGGTACAATATTTTCCTGTGATGCTAGGCAATGGTAGCGAGCCATATCTCCCAGTTAACTGTATAGTTCCAAGAGGAAACAGCCAATGTACTCTGCAATATACTGTTTCAATAAGCTATAAGGTTAGATTTATTAAATGTAGTTTTGACTTACAGTATTTCAATACTCCATGAGCTTATCAGGGTGTAAACCCACCGTAAGTCAAGAAGTATCTATATTTTTTTTTTATTTTTATGAGTTGAATTAGGATTTTCCTCAAATTGAAATGTAACAATAAGAAAATATTTATATATTTAAGAGGTTTTTTTTAGGAACTTGGAAATAATCCATTCATATACACTGTATGTATACTGTCATATTTCAGTCTTTAATTCTGATTATCTTGTATTCATAGGTTATACTGAAATAGAAAACACCTATTCTTTTTTACTTAAAGTGCTCCAGAATTTTTGGTACAAAAAAACTAGCTAAAGAAGAAAATAAAAGTTTTGTATTTGCTTGAATGTAGATTTCAATCCTCTTACCTATGAATTAAGAGAATTGGACTAAATTCAATCCAAGATCTGTTCAGACACAATAAGGTTTTTTTTTTGTTTTTTTGTACAGAAGTATGATGAGAGGCATAGGAACCTGTCCCATGGAGAGTGGAGGTGTGTGGAGAGGAAAGGGAAAGACACACTAGACATTTACATACAGCAGTCAAGTCCCTCAGCCTTTCTCACCATCTCATCACGACTGCCAAGAACAAAGAATCTAGCTGGAGAGGGCCAGACTCTGAGGAGAACTTGCCAGGTGCTGGACAACACTGAGTGGAGCAAACCAAAATCTCTGATTTGCGATTTATAAAAAGAGGCTGGGAGGTGAGAGGTTGTAGAATCTTCCAGTGATAAGGAAGAAGGAGAGGACCGCATCTGCCAACCTCAAATTAGGGACACTAAAAGAATCCATCAAGTAAGCTTTGGAGGAGTCATCTGAAGGTAAGGCTGGTGTTTGTCTTATCTGGAACCCTCTGGAGGGCTGGTGATTCTTAGAGGTGCTCTCTGTCAGTAAGTACAGCTGAGACAGGGAAAAAGTGGCTGGACACAGTCCAGGTTCCCACTGTGGGGTGTGTGTGGCAAAGGCATGTGAGCTTTCCATGGGATCAGCAGGAGCTATGAAAGTTGGCAGAATGTAGGAACTGGCTTGATTCCAGACTGATGTGGCCTGATGAACAGTGGGGGTCATGGGGTAGTCAGAAGCTAGGTTCCTGAAGTAAAGGAGAGAAAATTCTTAGGAAGTGTCCACAGCCCAAATCTGTACTGAGGTTCATTTCAAGTGCATCAGGCGTTAGAGCTAACAAAACACAAGGATACAGGCTGGGACCCAGCACAAGCCTGATACAGAATCTCCCCATCACCAACATTCAGCTAAGGGCCCTGAGGCATCTGCCTTCTCTTTTTGAAGGCAAGACAGCTAGAAATGGTCCCAGTAAGGCCCTCTGGTTGAGATCAAGGGTCAGACAGGAGAAAGGGCAAGAAGAAACCTCAAGGGACACTGAACTGTATGAAAACTGTTAACAATAGCAATAATAATATTAATGCCCATACTTCACTAAATACATACCAGAGATATAGAGTGTGTTTCAGTTAAAAGGACCTGAAACAATTGTGTGAATTTTCAAAATTGTCCTGAATTCAGTCTTTGTGTTGCTGGGCTGATATGGGGCTAGTCAAAATAATGTATATAAAGAACACAAATTAGAACAAGACTAACATTTTTATACCACTACTTGATGACCTTCCAATTCACACACACTGCATGGAAGGTTCTGGAATGATTTTCAGTAAAGATATATAAGCATGACTTGTGTTTGCCATGACTGTTTTACATAGGTTCATTTAAACATTCCTAAATCTAGACTTATTTTATTGATTTCAAAAACTTTCCCAGTGAAAAAAAGAGCTGAAATAATTACAGATAGTTTGGAGAGAAGAGGAGGGCAGAATGATTGTTACTAATTCTATCATTACAATCTTGGCTATTTGTTAGTGGAATCATTTTTGTTATTTTGATTTTTATTAGTACATGTTTAGTGGAAATATTTGACCAAGGCTACATTATGTCAGGAATTATACATGCGCTGAGCTCACATGTAGTTCCCAGTAAAGGTTCTGTTTTATGGAGAAGTGGATCCCTGGACTTTACACCATGTTCCTGGAGGAAATCAGGCAGTAGGTGGCCCCAGTCTGAGCCTCCAGTCTGAAGGGTATTTCTTTGTGTATCTAGGTAGATATCCCATTCTTTCTGACTCACTGCCCGGCTTTAGGGATCTCCAGTTGTGCTCTCTACACCGTCCTCTAGGAAATTCCAACTATGTGCTAGTAACAGTTAACTGACTCCATGGCATTTTTGTTCCATGAGGCTTTTCCTCTTTTTACTGGTTTTTAGCCCCTGATTTCAGAATTTCTGTACCAAGTACCCAGCAAACACAGTTACCATCACAGATGATCTGCCTTGGACACATGGCTGATTTTCCTTTCTTTCAGATAGCCATTATATCAAGACCTGAGATAGAAAGAGAGTAGGACTTTCTGGACCCAAATTAGCTTTGCTTACAGGGCTGTAGAGTCTAAGCAGTGCCATAAACTCTGCCCTTTAGCAGTAGAGATATAGTATAAATGAAAGATCAATTATATTATAGATTAAAAATATACCCAAAACTGCCATTTTTTGAATGTGTGTGTAGTCTTAATGCCCCCAACAGCCTTCTGGGATGAAGTCATTTCCCTCATTTTACTGCAAAGTATGAGGAGATCATATAACTTATCCAAGGCCATGCAGCTGGTAAATGGGCTTGAACCCAGTCTTGTCTGACTTTAAAGCCCTATTCTTGTCTCTGTGTCAGACTGCCTTAGAGTTGTCCTTGGCCAAAGGAATAATTCATATTAGTTGAAAGAAGATATTTTGTGTTGCTTTTGCCTACAGGAGGCAAACTGCCACTCAACATTAGACGTAAGACAAGACTTTTTAACCATTCCATTTTTTTGAGATGATCAAAAAGAGAAAAGAGAAAGGGAGAAAAAAAAAACAGAGGACAAATGAATTGCTTTGTGAACCTGTGAGCTCTTGTTCATGTGAAACCCGGACAGTGTATTTGGGCCACTGTAGTGAACACTCAGGTTTCAGCTGAGAGGCTGGAGTGCTCACATTTCCAGGCTCTCTCAAGACTAAAATGCTGTGGTTCTAGGATTTTAGAGGACATGTTTCAGAAAGTGTAATGGGTGCCTTCGGTTCCTGAAACATGCCTGACACCTCTCAGAAATGATTCTTGCCTTCATACTGGTTCTATCCTCTGCCCTCTGTTTTCCACGCAATCTCCTTACTCACCCCAGGCTAAACTTCTTTACCTCCTTCGTGTCTCTTCAAAGAGTATATCCTGACCACCTCATTTAAAATACACCTTATTATCATCTCTGACAGCACTTCCAATACCTCTTCCTCCTTCTTTTTTTTAATAGCACTTGACACACTTATCATACTACGTAATTTTACTTTATGAACTCATTCACTGTCTATTGTCTCTTTTTCTGCTACCTCTATGGGATCAAAGGTTCTTTTGTTTGTTTGTTTGTTTGTTTTTTAATTTTACATCCTAGCACATGGAGTGGTTTCTGACATACTATAAAAATCAATAAACATTTGTTGACTAACTGGTAGAAGAGGATTGGGCAGTCAGAGGTCAGGCTCTGCTGGGATCCAGGCAAATCATTTCACCATCCTGGGTTCCAGGTTTCCAAAACATAATTGTATTATTTTAAAATCCAATTGTGTCGATTGTTATTTGTTTCTTGAAAATACACTAAGTGATTCCAAATAAACACCATTACAAATATTAAGAGAAAATATGTCAATCATTCCTTCTGAAGCACATTTTGTTCTCCATGCAACTGAGCAGCTAATCTGAGTGTTTTTATATTCAGATTCTTTGTTGTTCCAAGAGCCATTTATTATTGGATATACACCACTGAATGATAAATCTAGTGACCAGAGCATGTTTACCACACTTCACACTGAACCTTCACGCTGGGAATTTTCCACTGCTGGGTTACTGCTTAAGGGAAATTTTTAGAACAGCAGGAAAAAAACATTGAGTTTCTTTCATGTCACTGATATAAGCCACGCTGATTGGCACGTTGCAGCACACCAGAAACTAGTGATATAGCTACTTATATCAGCTACTATGATTTGCTTTTCAAAATCTATACACATTTTGTAGTTATTATGATTATTTTCAGGTAATAGTTACTTATATCAGCTACTTGATTTACTTTTCAAAATCTACACATATTTTGTAGATATTATGATTATTTCCAGGTGTACTCATGTGGCTTATGAATACAAAAAATTGTTTTATGTGCTATGTGAAAGTGTATGTTATTAAATAATCAGTTATTTTTAGATATTAATTAATTTCTAGTAATGCTATGTTTAGTAAGACTTATATGTAAACTGAAATAGTATTTTTCTGAAAAATAAAAAACTACAAGGATATGTAAAAATAAGACTAAAATAATTCCAAAACAAGCAGAAAGAAGAAAATAAAGCAGAAATCAATAAATTGAAAACACAAAAATAATGGGAAAATTAATGAGTCAAAAAATTGATGCTTAGATAAAGACCAGTAAAACTGACAAACTCTAGAAAGACTGACAAAAAGAGGAGACATAAATTACTCATATCAGAAATAAAGGAGGGGATTTCACCACAGACCCTGAAGACATTAAAAAAGATAAAGAGAGACTACTCTGAATAACTCTACACACAAATATGACAATTTACCCAAAATGAACCAATTTCTTGAAATAAAAAAAATACTGTAACTCACTTATAATGAAAGACACAATTTTAAGGCTCTTACAAGTATTAAGAAAATTAAATTAAGCATCTAGAAATTTCCCCCCATTGGAAAAATTTCCATACCCAGGTTTCATTGGAGAACTCTACCGAATATTAAAAAGAATTAATGTCAATCCTATACAACTTCTTCCAGAAAGATAGAAGAACATGTCTCTAACATTTCTATACTTTACATATTTTGAAATTGAGTATTATTTGTGTCATTAATATAATTGCATATTATTAGGTGTCCAACATCCCATCTTTTTTTTTTTTTTTGTACCAGGCATCAAACTCATGACCTCGCACTTGCTAGGCAGGTGCTTACCCCATTGAGCTAAATCTCTGGCCCATCCCATCATTTTTAGAAACAAGTTATAAGATTTCCTCTGCTTAGTTTATCCTGACACTCCTCATAGGTACTTGGTAAATACCTATTAAGTATATTGTCCCATAACTATACATATCTACACATTACAGAATAAGAGGAATCAAGGTTTTTTTCTCCAGGCTGCATTACTCTGTGTTTTAATTTTTCTCAAGAATCCTAGTATTGTTTTCGTTGATGCTATCTTGAGATGCGAGGGGAAAAGTTGTTAATACAAAAAATGGAAAATCTATTTTAACCTCTCATCTAAGACTGCCTGTTTGAAGGCTCTTCTGCATATCTAGAATGCTCTAATTGTAGTTCACAATTGTGTTAGTTATCTACCTCTATAAAGCAAATCTCCCCAAAACTTAGCCACCTAAAGCAATAACTTATTATTTCTCATTATTTCATGTATTGAATAAATAATTGTTATAATATTATTCAGAATCAGTTCCATGAATGCATTCCATTGGCTGCCAGTCTGAGGTCATCAGATGCAATACCTGTATTCTCTTCCGCAAAGTGTCAGTATGACATGCTTGAATTTCCTCCAAACACAATGATCTCAAGGCAATATTCCAAGAGAACTAAATTATTTATTACTCCCACATGCACAATGCTGTATCCTTTTCCCAAATCCTCAAAAGTATCATCCTATTATGGCATCAGGCTTAGATGTAAGTTCCAAGATTTCGTCATCTAAATCAGATCCAGATGTGTATGAAGCTCCTAATGTGTAGGTGCCTGGTACAGTCATTCAGGGTGGCTCTTCTCCATCCAGACTCCTGAATAAAGATATGAATTATCTTCCTTTTCATATACCCAAAATACCAAAGTGACTCAGAGGAACGATAATAGTAATGGACACTCCCATTCAAGCAGAGTGAAGGTCAGCACCTGGCAGCCCTTGTTCCACAATAATTTTGAATTTCACTTGGACATAGGTTCTCAGAGTCTCCTCCTGAAGGTCCAGTTCTGCGCTCCTATTTCTCACTTGACTCTTTACCTTCATTGTTTCCCTTGTCCACTATTCTTGGTGGCTTTGGGCTCTGCTTTCTAGGTCCTGGCTCTATCTCTCAAGAATCCCTTTGATTTCCATTAAATAAATTTCATGGTTACAGCTTAGTAGATTTCTTGCCTTTGTTTCTTTCTACAGATAGTTTGTTTTATGCTGTCTATCTCTTTCAGTCTGAACCTATGGTGCTTTACCAACACAATTCCTTTTAACATTTTGCATGGTTTTGATGCATCAAATTACAAATTCACTTCATTAAATAAATTATATCCATTTTTCTATATTACAGATTCTTTTTTTTAAAAGAACTGTTAGGATGTTATGGAGAGTTAGGATGAGTTAGATGAGTTAGGATGTTATGGAGACATGCTCTGAAGATTTTATACCTTTCTGGGCTTTAAAAATGGTTACACATCACAAATCAAGATCATGTGTCCTTGATTTGTTTGTTATTCTGAAACTGTGTTGTATTGTGAGTGACTTGGGTTTAATCTTTACCTTGAGACTATTCCTTACTTTCAGGACCATTCCTTACTTTCAGATCATTCCTTACTTTCTTTTGCCTCATGGGGAACAAAAACAGTTCTGGTTTCTAACTTAGTAAGTCCATAGACAGAAGCATTGCCTTCTAATTCTGATTTTTCAAAAAGGAACAGTTTCTTCTTTGGCTCATTTTGTGATTTCCCATGCTTTATCAAGGATGGCTAAAAGAAACCAAATTTTACTTTCAATAGATTTTTGAACATCTTTTAGACAGACCTATACATTTGTTGATGTGCTTCCTATCTTTCAGGCTACTGCAGGCAACAGTGGTGCCAAATGATTGACCACTACATAATATGGGTCTTGATTTCTCCAGTTTCCAGTAATGAGTACTTCACTGCTTTTCCAACCCCCATAACTAGCCTCCATGTAATGCTCTTCTGAGCTCTGCCTACTATCTGAACCCAAACCAAGCACATATAAGCATTGCTCTTAGTTTGCTGTGTAGCAAACAAGCATAAAGCTTAGAGACTTAAAACTGCACAATACTCTGGTTGACTGAATGGTTCCTAGACTAAAGTCTGGAAAACAGCCACAGGTCTGTATTAACCTAACTGGTGGCACTTGGCAGCTGGTCTGGGGCATAGCCAGGCTGTCTTAGTTCTCCATTGTTACCCACACCACCAGCTTGGGCTTCTTCACATAATGGTCTAAATTCAGTTTGTTAAAGTGGCTTTATTCACCCTCAGGACGACTGGAGCAGCACACATTTCACCACCTGTCATGGTTTATGTCAGTGGCCCCCAGGCCTCATGCAATTATGCATTTGTGATTGGTTCATTGTCTAGCTCTCAGATTGGTGGTGTGAGTGCTATACCTGCCTAGGGGTGGAGCCAGTGACCTAAGGGTGGAAAGAACATGTGTCTTTCTCTCTTTCCAGTTTCTGCCTTGCTGTTTGTGGCTGTCATGAACTGTGGCCTGCCATGCTGCATTGGAGCCAACTGAGTACAGACTGAAACCTCCAAGAACTACAAGAAATAAACCTTTACTTCCTTCATTTTGGATGTCAGGTATTTTGTCCCAGCAACAAGTAAAAAGTAACTAAGACACCACTGAAGTATCTGGACCACTTCATATGGTGGCTGAATCTTACAAAAGAACAAAGAAGTTACTAAATTTCTTTAAGCCTAGGTCTAAAACCTAGTTCTACAATCACACCCACTATATTTATTGGTCAAACAAGTTCACAAGGCCAACATAGATTCATGGGGAAAGGAAAATAGCTCTCATCTTTTGATAAAAGGAGTTACTAGAATTTGAGGTCATCTTTAATTGATCCACATAACAATGACCACAGAATAATGAAATCTCCTCCAACGTGTTTTGGTTCTTAGATTTTGTTTTATAACATATATGTCTACCTTCCCAAAATGCTTAAAATCTCTTTTAAACCAATGACTGGAGAGGAATCATTTGTTTTTCCCTATTAACACTTTGTACAGTGTGTGTCACATAATATGCATTCATAAAATAATTCCTTAGTGAATGTTGGCTGAATTAAACAGTCATTTGAGATGCATATATTATTGCTCTGTATTAGTCACTTCCTGTCACTGGAACAAAATATCTGACATCTGCAATTTGAAGGAAGAGAGTTATATTTGGCTCATGGTTTTGAAGGGTTTGGTCCATAGGCAGCTGACTCCAAGGCAGAAACACATGATGGAACAGTATAACAGAGGAAAACTGCTCTACCTGTGGCAACCACAAAGCAGAAAGAGAAAGGAGAAGCCAAAGACAATACTATACTCTTCCAGGTCATGCCTAAATGACTTACTTCCTTTGAGAAGACCCCACCTCCTAATAGCACTTCTAGCTATGAATTAGTTCATTGATGAGTGTAACATCACCATGATCTTGTCACCTTCTAAAAGTTCAACCTCTGAACACACGAGACTTGGAGAGGGTGCATTTAAGATCTAATCCATAGCACAGTCTAATCCCATATAGAATGAATTTCCATCTTGACAAGCTTGCCAACTCTAAGTAACTAAGATATTTGATTAGCCAACAACATTTTTACTTATATCAGCTACTTGATTCACTTTTCAAAATCTACACATATTTTGTAGGTATTATGATTATTTTCAGATTACTCATGTGGTTTACTATACTATAAATAGGGGATCTTTAGTAAAGTGTAGATTTTTCATGACTAAGTCTATAGGGCAGTAGTTCTCTTATTGCATAGTAGAATAATCTGGGATGATTTTTTTAAAAAAATATCATGTCAGAGACTTTCCACCTAGATTAGTTTAATCATAGTCTCTAAATGCATTAAGATTTTCCTTAGATAATTCTAATGTACTGACATTAGAGCTGCTTTTGAGTTTTGAGCCACTTTTCTAGGGCTCAGCCTCTTAAACTGTGTGTTCCATTTCAAAGCGGCAAGTTCAGCCCCAGTTTATCCACCTTCAACCATAGCTATAATTAGGCCACAAAAAAAATCTAATGCTAATAAAAAGTTTGAAAACACTAGAATGTTGTGATAGCTTAGGACTCTTGGCTTTGTGAAATAGGGCAAATAATTGAGATATTTTTCTTGGCATTTTTATGCCTGATATGCATGAACAACTTTGAGGTTGTGATTGTTTAAAAAGAGGCAAGATCTTTCTTTCAACACCCCCAGGGTGTTCTTTGCTTGTACAAAGCATTCTGACCACACTCAGATTTGGAATGCATTGATATCTTCTTTGTTTATCCAAAGGGTAATGATGTCAGTGCATGGCAGACCAAGAAATCTTTTCCCTACTTCTATGGTGGGTACTTTACAAGGCTCAATGTCTGACTTCTCCCAAAGTATTCTTTTCAAATGAAGAGAGGTCAAATCATTTTCCTTGCACTCTGTAGACATAATTCTTGTAGGCAAGAATTGTTATGGAGTAAGGTTTCAAAAACGTTTCTCTAAGAGTCTAAATAACCAAAGAAGAACCAAGATTAGAATGCTTTATTGTTTGGACCTTTCCTCAGATCAAAAGGTCAGATGTAATTGTTTACCATCCTTGCAGCCTAGATAGGTCAGATCTGAGGATAAACATCTACAATTTAGCAAACCACGAATAAAAACTTACTAACAACATCCACATGAGTCTTCATTTTATGGATTTTGAAAAGCAGTCATTGGTCCCATCCACATTTCCTTACCTCTTGTCACTACACAGTCTCTTGTAACCTGAGTTTTTCTCACATCGTTGCACGAAACCCTTGCCAGTTCAATGAACAGCTGAAGGTTTTTAGCTGGCCATGCTTCTTAGCTGTGTTAACTAGGGCTCTCTCCTTTAAATTCTTTACTTCCTTCTCTTCTCTGACAAAACACTCTGCTGGTTCTGTTGTGGCATTCATTTTTCCTGCCCTTAAACTTTAGGGGTACTCAAATACACATGCTTGATACCACTCTTCTCATATTATACTTTTCCATGACTTTCATTCACAGTCTTTGTTTTAACTATTAATTATTATGGTTCCTGGTTTCTCCCCAGGCAGAAAGGTGTACCATACTTGGGGTCAGTGTTTCATATTACTGCACTTAACAAATATTTTCTAAAATGCAAGTCGAGTTGGTGTGGATGGTTTGATAGAATCAAATCCACATGCTGTACTAAAACCCTGGTGCTGACTTTTAACCATCACTGGGTAAACTCTTTCCTTGATTAATTTTATGTAAGGAACACAGGCAATGTTGCATGACCTCTGCTACACACTCTGTTCCTACATCAAGACATCATTATGACATCTCAGTGTGTCATTTGAAAGCCTGTACCATAAAAGACAAGAGACATAAATAAGATTTACTAGTTCATCCTTTCTGTTCACGTTGTTTGCAGCAACTAAAGTCTCACTTATTTTAGTGAATTTGCCTTTTCACTATGAAATTTGGTCAAGATTTTTGTAGGTCTTCCAAGTGCCATGTTAACCTGAGTGTTTGAGGGAAGGTACATGTCTTAGTTATTTCTACTCATTGCTGAGACAAAATACCTGATGCCCAAAGGTGGAAAAGGAAAGGTTTATTTCTTTCAGTTTTGGGGGTTTTCAGTTGATACTCAGTTGGCTCCAAGGCAGAGTGGCATGGTGGGCTGCAGTTCATGGCGGATGCAAACAGCAAGGCAGAAACCAGCAAGACAACAAGACACGCCTTCTTCCAGCCATTACATTGTATGCTGGCTCTACCCCTAGTCGGGTGTAGCACTGACACCATCAATCCAAGCGCTAGACAATGAACCAAGCACAAATACACAATGCAAACACATGAGGCCTGGCGGCCACCGACATAAACCATAACAGTAATCTCCTGGTAGTTTGCACATTGGCTATGGTTTAGATATGATTTCTTCCCAAAGGTTCATGTACTAGAAATTTGGTCTCCAGTGTGCAGTGTTGACCTAAGGTGGGACCTAAGGAGGTAATTAGGTCATGGGAACCCCATCCTCATGAATGGATTATGCTGTCTGCCAGAGTGCATTCTCACTTTCCTCTCATTCTGAGCACCCTCCAGAACTGTCCATGTGCTGTCCTCAGGTATATATGTTCAACAGCACTGAAATTCAGATTTCTGGGTAAATAACTGCAGTATTCTATGCCTCAGGCAGCTTGCAGGTGGTGAAGGTAGAATAACAGAGAAAAGAGTCTAAACTACCTCTGGGATCAGTTGAAAATGAGGCCAAATCAAGACAGATATGACATGAAAGTTCTGCCCTCCAAGATTTCTGTTCCCCCTTTGAATTTCCCCATTTCATTTTCCTCACAATTGACATGTTTTTAGCTCTATCTGCAGTGCCTGCAGCCAGCACTGAACATCCTTTGCATTATATATTATTTTTAATCTTCCTAATCTTACATAGTAAGAATTATTACATCCACTTTATTGATGAACCTGAGACACAAAGATTCCAAGGAATTAATGGCTTTTCTCAAATTGGTAAGCAGCAGTTCAAAATCAGGTATTCTGATGGCAGCACTTGAACTCAAAGCATGGTCTATATTACATACCCTAAAATCAACTGGGAGCAGTTACTTGAAATATGGTAGGCTGAGTAAACTTCTTAGCCAGCTGACCAGGAAGTGGTGCAGGAAGTTTCACCTTCCTGTTGGTAAATTACATAAAATTTCCACCATCTGGGTATTTTTCCACTTAAGGCAGCATATTTTACCTAGGTCAAATTGTAGTTTACTGACAGTCCAAGGAAATGCTAGAAATTCAGAACCCTCTATAGTTTGTCTGTCCTCAGCCCCTAATTATGTAAGCTTATTTCTGAGCATACCAGTAACTTTCCACCTCATTCTAGATTGGAAATATACCCCTATCTCCCCAAAACCTGGTTTATATTATTTCTTCAGCATAAGATGAGTTCAAATGACAATAAATTCAATATTCAAAGTTTTTCTCTCTTTCATATTGAACTCAAATATATGTATTATCTTTTGACCCCTATTTCCTAAAAAAATGTGGGATGCACAAAAGGGGATTGAATCTAGGGACTGAATTTGATCCATCTCTTTACCTAATACATTGCACATAACAGGCATGCAGAAAGCATTTAGTGGATGAATGATTGAATGAAAAACATTAATGAACGAAGTATGTACTTGGAATATAAAGAAGGTGTTCCATACCTCACCACTGGTAGCACAGAAGCAGAGGAATTTTTCTAGGAGTAGAGATGGGTTTTCAGTGAGCCATCATGTCATCCTCTGCCTCACTTATCCTGTTTTTTTCTAAACTGATTCCTTGAAACTGGATTTACTTACACATCAATTGTGACACTAGGATTACTCTCATCCTCACTAAGTCCTGAGTTAATCAGGTTGCAACAGGAAGTGTATCTGTGGCTTAAGTGTCCACCACCCACGAAGGCTTAAAATGAGAAAAAGTCTCCAGAGGAGAATCTAGGAGCTCAGGTATGCCTGGTGGGCTCAATTCAACCTTCTGAGCCTCCAAACACATCGAATCCTTGCAACAATTCTATATGGTAGACATGTGTGCCTGTTATAATTAGATTTGTGCTCATAAAACAAAAACACCACTATAATCAATTAACCAAAGAAGTTTTATCTATCTCATGTGACAAAAATGCTGCAGTAATAGTCAGGCTACTCCTCTTCATACTAGCTAGACCTTTCAGTTTTCAACTCTACCAAGCTTAGTGCGTGATTTTAGGATTCAAGCTTGCTAGATGGCTATTTCTCTTCCAAATTCCTGTTCGAGTTCCAGACAGAAACATTGGGAAACGATGGGCAGCAAAAGCATCTACCAAATGAACTGACCCTGTGGCAACTTTTCCCTCAGCACCCTCCACACACAACAACTGCTTACATCTTACCAAAAACAGCTGGAACTCTGGGGACATGAGTGGTTTTAATCAGTTACATTGCTGACAAAATCAGAGTGAGACTGGCTGTCTTGCTAACACAGCAGTGTTTGGTGCTTCAGGGAAGAGTCCTATGTGCCCATGATCTTAGGATCATGGTGTTTCTCCATCCCTACTTCTGTTACCCCAATCTGTAGTATCAGGTTTCAGTGTTGTTTCCCTGTCCCCATCACCCTCCTTCATACCAGTCTCCCTCCTGGACTACTGTCCTGCCCTGACACCAGTCATTCCCCAGTGTTCCTCTCCTACACCCTCATCAGTCCTTTTTGCCAATACCCGGGCCTCTTTCATGAACCAAATTCTAGTATCTATCACTGTGCTGCCTGTCCTCTCAGTTTACCAATTTCTGGCATCCTTGCCCATGGCCTTCTAGTTTTCAGGCTGGACCTTCTTGGACTTGACACTGTCCCAGTCATATATGAACTTGTCCAGGGAATGACCCAGTCTTTTCCTATGGTCAGGATAGATTCAGTACTCGGGAGTCAGGAAAGATCAGATTTCCTGGGGTTAAAAAGCCCCAGAATATTTTGTCTTTGGTCCTCCTCTGGGCTGAATGTACTATACACAGAACCACACAGAGGCCGGCTTCTTGTTTTCACATTGCCTGACTGTTCAGGAGCACCCAGAGTGTGGCTCCAAACCACTGGCATAACAGCTGTGGGGCAACATCGCAGGAGATAGGGTCTGAGGGAACTGGAAGGCATATTCTCATCATGAGCTTTTTAAATGAGAAAGTGAAGTCCAGAAAGGTATCTGTAACTCTAAAGGAGGCAGAACTGCACCCACATGCCTCAGCCATGCCTCTTGTAGTGGGCTAAGCTGGGTAACTGATACCAGCTGGTTGGAGCCTTAAGAGGTCATCAAAACTTTCACACTGATCTTGCTACCAAATAAATTTGGGCACCCTACTTATGAAAAAATGTTGTTTTTTTAGTTTTCAGGATTTGAGAACTTTCAATCTGCATCCTTATCATCATTTTCCAAAAGATGAAAGTAGCAGTTTGCCTACAGTATCTGAACAAATTATTTTGTTCTGCTGTCTGAAAACAATATACTTCCATCATAGTATTTCAATCTCTGCCATATATATTTCTTCAGTCCTCAAAGAAATGCTAAGGAAGGGGAAGCATTCTAAGGTACTAATTTTTAACAAATGGGGAAACTGAGGCTTCGAAAAGTGGTGTTTTGTTCCAGGGCATACACTGATGGTCAGAGGCACAATCTAGACTAAAAGGCGAGTTTGCAGGCTCCTGGCTTTCCTGACTTTCCTGTACCATTTGTGCACGTTCCTTAGGAATTGTTTGAAGGGCTAGAAATATGAAGCAAATGTTAGTATTTGTGATGCTCAGAAGAAGTTAGAGATGGCAGCAAAATCAGAGTAAAGGTTTAAAAACCTGCCCTCATTTCTTGAATAAATTGTAGAAGATCAGGTCACAGTAGGCTCTCTCCAAATGCCACAGAACAAGGTTCTAACAGATGGAGTAAGTGGATATTACAAGGATCACAGTGGCACCCAGCCCACACCTCCAGCAACTTGAGCATTTGCTCTCAAGACTGAGATGATCCCTCCCAGTAGCATACTTATCTGAGACCTCTGCATATCTCCAAGGGCTTTGAAGAAAGCAAACAAGCAAGCAGACATTTTCTTGAGCACTGGAAAGTTATGGCAAAGTTGTATAAGACCGTCTGTTTGGGACCCGGGTGTCTGTGCTCTTCTTTTCTGTTCCATGCTCCAGGCATAGTTGGACCTTACTGGACACTATCTTATTTCAGCTACCATTGTACCTAACTTAGGGCAGAGTTGCTGCATTTACAGAAAAAGTATACGACACAGTTAAATGTAAATTTCAAATAGATAAAAAATAAATTTTAGTATAGGTATGCCCAAATCTTATCTGATGTCGACTTGAATTTTATGTTTATCTAGGCAGTCTGTATTTACCTGGTAACTCTTCCCAATGGGCACTACCACAACTTCCTCTAATTATTACTGTTGCCTTAAGAAACTGATCTCATGGCGAACTGAAGCCCTCAAAATTCCACAGGGCTGGATATGAAATGAAAAGTTTTTCCTGAATTACTCTCTTCACTTTTTGTTTGATACTTTATTCATAGAATCCAGAAAAAAAGTCACTGTCCCCTATTGTCTTAATATGTTTTTACTATTTCATCTCTATAATTACAGTCACTTCTCCTGAGCATTCAGCTCTGAGTCCTGGAGGTGGAGCTGGGCCAAAAGACATTTGTGAATAGCAGACAGTTTACACAGTTTCCCTCCTGCCTTGTGAACCCTAAGGGTTGGCCAAGCTTGTCTGTCTGCCTCCACGCTCAAAGCCCATGTCTTTACTGGATGGTTCCAGCCTACTTCTCTTGCACACAGACATGTCAAGAGCCTAAAAAGAGATGTTCCACAGCTCATAAGTGCTGCATAGATCAGGTACTATTCTGAGAGACCCAAAAAGCTTCACTGCTCGAGGCAGTAAAAGTAGGATTTGACTTGATCCTTGAGTGAAGGAGCTGAACAGATCTGGAGGCAAGAAAAACATGGGTGTGGCTAATGAGACTAAGCGTTCAGGAGACAGTGAACAGATCAGCACTGGAGCTTGAGTGGTTTATGTGGAATTGTGGAAAATGGGGTTGAGAAAACTCAGGGCCAGGTAATGGCAGACACTGTACATAAGGAAGGATAATGCTTCTGATGTAGTAGTAAATGGAGCCAGTTAAACCTGAATAGAAAGAAATATTTCATATTATTTGCCTGAGCTTGTTTTTATATTTCCCTTCACTATTTCTCAGTGTAAAATAAGGTCCCTTAAAGAGAAACCAGTAAGTTTTTTTGAAAATCCATACTCTCTTGCCAGTTAAGAAGTCTGGACCTTAAAAAAAAAAAAATCACTATTTCCTGGTAAATTCTTTAGGTTCTAGGTTAAACAAAAAGACCATTTAGTGACTGACAAAAACTCACATTCTATTCTTAGATATTTAAACTAATGTTAACCTCAACTCAAGCACAAGAATGCTCCAGAGCATCTTTGATCATTCTGAATTCTCTGACAGAAACATTCTTCCTCCAGGGTCAGGCTTGTTTCTAGTAGATATGCCTGGGTTGTATAATCTTGCTTCCCTCCAGCCCTCACTTGATGATAAATGTAATGCTAGCTTTCACCCAAATATACCCTACTGCAGACAGGACTGTCTTATTCTGCCCAAGGAATTGGGTGCACCCTGTTTTCTGGTTACACCTTTCTGAGAGCAATACAAGTGATTGCGCAAGGTTAATCCTTATTGTTCTTCATGTCTCCTGATGGTCCCATATGGGGATGGGGAAAATCGAGATGTATGAAAATACGATGCTTTCCAGGACTCACCAAAGTCAGGAGTTGGGATGGATTGACACAAGGGAGTGTGTGTAGTGGTGGTGGTGGTGAGGAATTCCTGTTTCCTTTTGAATTTTTCCATTGTAACATTTACATGTGTACTAGGTTATAAATGGTCACTAAAGGTTAATATATGATTCTTTCCAGAAAAAAAAAAAAAGAACGACAGAAGGAAACTTTCTATAATAAGTGCAGGTCAGATTATGAGATTTGGGCCATGACCAATGTGAATAGCCTGTATTTCAGGCTGAGGGAGCCTTGTTAATATGATGAGGAGCAGACTTGGCTAAGGACCAATGCACTCCTTGCTTGGTCCTTCTGCTCTCAATCCTTCACTTCAGTCATCAGAAGGGTCAGTCTAGCTTAGAGTTACGGCTACTATCCCCTTTATTAGTAAGCATATAATACTGGTAAAGGGCATAGAAATAAAAATATTCAATAGGTAATTGACTAGAAAGGAAGGAGACATACTTTCTATGATCTGCTTCTTAATTGTCTTTCTTCTAGAAATGTCCTTGCATTTTCAAACATAGAGCTAGTCACTTGAAGATAGTTATTGGTTTATTTGCTTATTTTTTTCAAAGAGATATCACATTCATATGGTTTAAAAATTTAAAAAATAGATGTTGGAACTTGGAGTGCTGAGAAAACAAGCAGCCAGCTCACCGCTCTGGTAAGTGGCTGTGGCCTGGCAAGCCCCAGAGCAAGAACCATCAGCGTTTCCTAAGCTCCGCGTCACGTTGGAACTTGGGGCGCTAGGAAAACAAGCAACCACCTCAATGCTCTGGTAAGCAGCTGTGAGCCTTCCAGCACACAGGCTAAGAATCAAACATCCACCCCACCCCACCCCCGTTAGCAAGTGGGAGTCAGAGATCTGAGTATCTCTTGGGAGGATCAATGTATGCAATATAGCAAATATGGGGGATTCCTTCTATCATCTCTTAGAAGTCAAATATCTTTATCACTGTTTTGCTCTGTTCTGATTAATGGTATTGCTCTATTCAATATTCTGTTTTTATAAGTTCAGTATTTCCTTCCATTTTTCTGTACCTGATTGAAGGAACAGCTATTGTGAAGAAAACGAGCTATACTATTGAATTACTGTTGTCCTGGTAACCTGCTATGAGGTTTTGTACCAATTTCACTACACTGTCTCAATTGGCTTTGTTCTGCTGTATTTTACTACCTTCAAAATAATAATAATTTTTTTTAAAAAAAGAGAGATAATAAAGTAACAAAATACCTCCCAAAACTCCCAACTCCCCCAAAGCTGATCCATGGGGAATGGATGAGGAGTGACACAAAAACAAAGCAACAGAATTATATAAGTTGATTAAAAAGTAAATAACAACAACAAAACAGATTAGTAAGGTACTGAGCAAGCTGAAACATGATAAACTTAACAGATAATGGACTTAAAAAGCAAAAGGAGGAGAAGAAAGTGCTCTAAAAGATATAACTGCATGTATGTTTAAGTGTGTAGTGTTGATAACCATGTTGCTGAGTTTTTGTTTGTTGAACAGAACTGTTGCAGCCTCACTGCTTGAATGTCCACTTTGTATGCTTTAATTTTGTAACTTGAACAATTATATCTGAGAAGACAATATATAATTTATCAACTAGTGATTTTTTACTGTTTATTTTTTTTGAAATTCTGTACTGTTTCTACCCTTTTTTCTATTTTGCTTTTTTTCTCTTTAAATAAAATTAAAAACAACAAAAAAATTTTAAATAATCTGTTGAAAGTCATGCACCCCATTCTAATCTCTACTCACTCCCTGTTTCCCACACTCCCCACCATTCACTCCCCACCCCCAGCAGGTAATCACTTTTGTTATAGACTTGTGAATTGTTGTGCACTTTTAAAACACACATACAACCAAACACAATTTCTATTTTCCCTGGAGTGGTTATCTAACTAAGGATTCTACAAAGAAGGAATTTTTAAAATTTTATTTTATTAATGCATGCATTTTACAACCTTCTTGGGGAGCTGGTACATGTACATAATATAGCTCATTTCTTTTTTAATCTCCCCTCCCCCTTCTCTCCCTTCTCCTCTAGTTTTCCTATTCCTGTTTTCATTCGTGTTGATATTGTTAATCTTAGTCCCTGTTTATGGCATGTTTTCAAAAAAGCAAAGTATGCATTTATGGAATTAGCTATATGTATACAGTTTATGAAGTAGTCAACCTGAAACTTGTTGTTATATAGAACAGGAAATTATAAATTTAACTGCATGGTGTTAATCTTTGGCTTCAGAGTATTATGATCCCTTTAAAAGAGACTTCCCCTTTTTAGATATTTAAAAATCAATACTTTCTAGGCTTTTGCCAATCAAAGCAGAAGGCTAGTCAATCAGAATAGCTGCCAGTGATACACCATAATAGCAGGTGCACCTGATGTACCATACAGCTGTGTCCTGCTTATTATCCAGCCTGCTGCATCTGCTTCAGCCTGTAAAATGTCAAGGCTAAGGTGCTTTACCACCTCTGTCTGCTCTGAGGTTTTACTCACCACACATACAAATGTAGTGCTGGTAGACAGCTCTGGCTTTCTTTGGGAAGCAGGAACTCCATCCCTGAGCCTTGCCATTTTGAGATCATCTTTATTCACAACATTTCTTAATTCCTTATGGGCTCTGCCAGCCTGGATTTTATGCAGTCATTGCATTTTCTCTCATAGATGGGCTATCCCAGCCCAGGTAGGCTACTGCCTCATTTACACGGCTGGCAGGAGAACATCCTTGCGAGGGCTCAAGAATCAGCTGTATCCAAGTTGTGTATTCCCCTGCTCTCTCTTCTTTTCCATGCAGCAGCCCCCCCACACTTACATGCAACCCTAGATTTTCCGTTAAAATTTAATCCACATATTCTCTGAAATAACTCTGATCTCCCTTATGAATACATTTCTCCTTCTGCTTCACTTGCTACTGTTTCTATGATAGCATCACAATCCTCTTACAGTTGTGTTTTAGTTATAATTATAAACAGATTTTCCCCACCATAAGACTATATTTTTGTGACTTTGGTTATTTATCTCTATTCCAATAAAACAGTTCAGCAGAGTGCCCAGCATAAAGAAGGAACTCAATAAATATTTACAAAACAGAGCTGACTGTTTCGTTTAACCCTTATCCTTAGACCAATTGGGTGATACAGGAGCCAGTTGGGTGTAAGGAGAGAGAAGGAGTAATGAAAATCTCTTATCAAAAAAGCCCCTCCTGCTTAAAAAAAAAAAAAGTTCTCCATATGGACAATGTAGCAGGTTAAGCACTAGACTCTGGCCTTAACCTGGATTCAAATGTAGTTTCTGTGTTTGTATTACTTTAATTTCAGGCAACTTACTTCACTTTTCTAAACTCCTGTTTTCCCAATGTAAAACAAAGATGAAAATAGTAACACCTGCCATATAAACTACTCACCACAGTAGTTGGAAGATAGAAAAATTCAATTATTGTCATTCGTACTAGTTTGTATGGAGGCAATTGTTACCATCTCCATGTGGTCAGAAAGCTTTGTCAAAAGCAGCTGAAAACCAGGAACTCCTGAAATAAAAGTGCTGACTACTTCCGCTCTCAAGCTACAATTGGCTTGGAAGGAAGAAAAACTTAAAAAGCCATTAATGAAACCTCGGTAAGCTTTAATTTCCCACTGGGAAAGCAGGATGAATAATAATTTTTAAAGTTTTGTTCAAGTCTGTTCACCAGTCCAAAAATAAACATCATATTTTCTAAACTGGCACCAATACAGGGAATCACAGGACACAGTTTTCGGTTTGCTATTTTGGACTATGTGTTAGTGTTCTTAAAATGTAATTTTTGAAAAATCTGTCCATTATCTCATCTGAGTCTAAATATTAGAAGGAGAAATTTTCCAAGTAGAAAGAGCACTCAGATAACAAAAAGACTTGGAAAATTTATAGTATCTAAAGTAAAATTTCTAGGTATGATGCAAATACAGTAAGTTCTTGCCAATGCTTGAGGAGTAAAGTTAACAACTGGAAATTGCCTGTCAGTAGTGCTGGAAATTTCCACTGCACTGGGTACTTGTTTTGCTGTGGAAGTGGTGATACAGTGGGGAAGTGCTACTTTCATGTGTGTGTACAGTGTACATGTGTGTGTTTCTGTGTGTGTGAGTGTGTAAATATGTGTTGCCTCCACATTAACCCTTCCCAACCTTGTGTCTCATTCTGTTTTCATTCCAGCTTTGTTTTCGTCTAACTTTCCTGGAGTCATTAAGGAGCCCTTTTCTGGCTTGTTTATTATTGTTTAATCAATGACCTGATGTACCTGGCCAGTTCTCATCACCTTACCTCTGCATATCTCCATTGCAAAAGCCTTGTTGATAATTGTTAAGGAAATAGATGTTTAGAAAAAACTAATAAGATATATATTGATTTGTGTACACAAAGGACATATTAAATTCAAGTCATTTGACAGTTTATGAAGAAAGATAAAAGTTTAAATGCTTGGGGATATAAGATAGCACTTGATCCAATTCTCTTTTAAAAATCATAAATTATGGAAATGAAGCACAGAAAAAATAATGTTCCTAAAGTCACAAAGCTAATTAGAAAGTCTGGCTTTAGGGCTAAGAATTTGTGCCGACCACAAAAAGAATAGAAATAAACTGGATACCCACTGTCACTGTGACCCAGAAACTAAAAAATTGCATTTTTTTGGCAGGGGAGGAATTAAGTTTGAGAAACAAAAATTCCCCTATGACATTTTAAAATTCTATTTGTGCAGCAGCACCACTAAAAACAATTGAAGAATTTAAATATCAGTATATTATGGATAAAAAGAATCATGTTGGGCCAGGGATATAGCTCAGTGGCACAAGCGCTTGCCTGGCAAGCACAAAGTCCTGAGTTCAATTTCCGATACAAAAAAAAAAAAAAGAATCACGTTGCCTGCTTCATGTCTACCTTTCCTAGGAGCATACCGACCCTGGAAGAGCCACAGCTCAATCACCAAGTGTTTGGGTGTGGCTGAGAATGGGACAATGGCGCATCCTGAAACTGTAAGGGGTTGGTCTGTCTGGGGCTGTCCCCTAGACCAGAATTGTGTGCAGTGGAAGTTTGGCTAAAGGGAGAAGAATTACACAGGAAAAGAAGCCAAAAGATGACTGCTTGCACTGCTGGTGCTGCCATTTTTTTGTGTGTGGGGGGGAATTATTGAACTATCAGGAAATTTTCTCCTTTTGTCTCTGGACACTTATTATAAGAATCATCTTTTGGATCCTTTCACATTGTCGTGGTAACATAACTCCCTGTAGTTGGAGGGGAGACCAGAAACTTTCCTGAGAAACTCGGCCTTGCAGCACCTTTAGGATATTGATGCCAGGGTTAGGGGCATGACTACGGTCAGGCTGGCTCTGCATACAAATGGATCCCGGTGAGTGCTTCAGGTTCTGTCTGCAATCATCAGCTTTCACATTTCCCTCCAAATCAAGGCAGAATTAGCAGGTCTGAAGCCAGAACACAGTGTGGTTTGGAATTTCAAATGAGCCTGTATATTAACCTTTTCAAGACCTTCTCACATCTCTCCTCACCTTTGCCAGAGAAGAATAATTACCTGCCAATAACAACATCTCCAAAGTTCCAGAAATTCCTTCCATGGCAGTTTCATTTTCTTGGATTAAGTTTATCTCAATTGTCCAGAAAACAAAACAAAACCTGAAGCTCAGAGAAGTTAGACACACAGTGAAAGAGTCGGTATCTGAATGAGGCTTTTTCAACCCAGATGCCAGGGTTTTGGGTTTTTTATTTTGTTCTTTTCTGTTGGGACAGCTTTTACCACCCTGTCAGGTAAGCTCTTATGGATGAGGAGAGGAGAAAGGAGAAACAGCATGCAGCTGGGAAGAACAAAAACATTTCTTTGTCATAAGGAGAGGGGCATTAGAAGCATCATTTCAGCTTATGCTATAGTTAGTCATAGAAAAATTTAGAAAATAATTTTCTATTTGTATCTTAGCATCCCATATTTCCCAGGGACGCTTAGTTTTATTATCCCCTTAGGGATTTTTCTGAAGAAAGAAAGTTTGAGCTTTCCAAAATCTCTTAAAAGTCTTTCCTTACTATACTAGTAGCCTAATGAGGATTTTAGAAAGGCCACATTTAGCTGAGAGGCGGATCAATGCAATACATACCAAGATTCTTTCTATCACCGACATAAACCCAAATTAATCCAAAATAAGCAAAAAGAAATTTATTGGTCCAGAGAACAGGAGTCTACAGAGTGATTGGACCAAGGCCTTAGATGAGATTCTCAGATCTCTCTGCCCATCTCTGGTTATTTTTGGATTGATCTCTTTATTCAAGTACACATGGGCTTCTTTGATGGACAAGAGGGGAGACAGCATACAGACCCTTGAGCCTTATATCATTCTAATAAGTGACCCTGGAAGAAAGCAAGAGCTGCCATCTTCCTCAAAACCCTTGGGAAGAGGTCTGAATGGCTGTCTTTTAGAAGACACCCTCCCTGTAGATCAAATACCATAATACTCTGTTGGACGTGGATAGGTTTTTGTGTCAGCCAAGTTTCCAGAAATAGATGGCACACTCAATTTGGGAAACTTCAAAAGTCAAGTGGAAGCCAAAAGGAATGAGACTAATTGATTAATCCGTGCAAACCAGGAAGATGGAGAGAGGACCTTGAAAGGCGAGGCTTAGAATTCATCTAGTAGAAGACTGTGATTGGTATCCCCAAAATGATCATATGGAATCAGGAAGAGAAGGCTTGCAAAGGAAAAGCACATTGCTGCTACTATGAAAAGGGATAGAAGTGGTGCTGAATGGTCCAATCTAACAAATGTCAGTTGCAAATACCTAAGGCAGGAGCCCATGCCCAGGGCCTATACAGAGTTAATTTTATAGTCTATCACAGCCAGGCAAAAGTCCATGGGCTAGGGTAATTGAAACTCATACTCTTCCTATTAGAACCCACCAGGATCTCTCTCTCTCTCTCTCTTTTCAGCACCCACCAACTCATTACAGAACCCATTCTGGATGCTTGCATTTTCTCTATTTCATTGCTTGCTTCTTTTGTTGTATATGTCACAATTGCCTAACTAGACTTAAAATTGGCAGCCAGCTGAGAGACAAATATTAAACAGGAGTTTAATAAATGTTGGATGATAAAACACTGTTGACTCTAGATAAAAGAAGAGTGTGATTTATTTTTTCAGTCACTTAAGCTCCATGTCTCTGTTTTCATATTCTCATTAAATAAATATGAAAGGCAGACTATCAAGTGGGTCTGGTTTTAGGGCTGGTGAAATGGCACAGTTCAAAATTTTAAAAAGCTGTTGCCTGGCCTGGATATCAGGAGCCCTACGTAATGGTCTCAGACCCAATAACTTGTGTGGCACCAAGGCCTGGAACTCAATCCCTCTAGGTCTTGAATTCTCTTCACTGCTAATTGAGGTACACTGGTAGTTTATCAACCTCAGTACTATTGATCTTTTGGGAGACATATTTCTTTTTTGTAATGAAGGAGGATGTCCTGCTCTTGTTAGATGCTTACCAGTATCTCTTACCTCTATCCACTGGATGCCAGCTGAAAGTTTTGTCCCCCCTTCTACAAGTGTGACAGCTATGTCTCCAAACATTGTCAAAATCAAACCTTTTTTCCCTGGGAAGAACCAGTAGGCTAGATGGCCAGTTGAGATAGGTTTGGCCTAATGCTTCAAAGATTGAAAATATCAAAAACTAGTACAAGCTAAAAATTAATTTTTCTTTTACACCAAAGATCTGTTAAATCAGCTCCTGTCTGCCAAATTATTGTACTTACTTTGCCATCCATAGAGTATTTTCTTTGTTGTTCTGCCATCATAACCACATACCAGTTAGAAAGGTGGGACATGAGCGATGAGGATGAGGAGAACCATGTTCCTTCCTATGACAGTATGGACTGTAGGCTGCGTTTGTAACTACTCAGTCACATAGCTGTATCTAGCTGCAATGGAGACTGGGAAATATGCTCTTTCGTATGGATTGCCATAGACCCAGTGAATTCTTTTAAAATTGCAGATCTGATTGTTCTTTTGTACTTTGAGTAGATTTTTTGTTGACAGGGAAGACGACTTGAGAATGTGTACTTGCCTGATATGAGGAACAAGCAGCAGAATCCTGTTCTTCTATGCTTTTTCATTTCCTCTTGACAGCCAGAGCCCCTGGAGGACTTTCACAGTTGAGTTCATATGGAGGAAGAACTCTGAGGATTAGCTCCCACTTTCTTATGTAGACAGAACTATGTTATTGATGAACATTAAGCTTGAAACAGTGTTTAAAAATTTTTGTGTGTAAAAAAAACTATAAAAGAAATTCGAAGTGAAAGTAAACCCTGGAAAGTCAAAGATTTGGCCCAAAACTGCTGGTTTCTAAGAACAGTGGAGAATCAACTGAGTGAAGGGGAGAACCAAAATTTTTTGTTTGCTGTTATTGTGCAACTTTTCTGTTGTCTCTGGATTATTCATTTATTAATTTATTAAGAAAATTATTTCATTAATAAATTAGTTTTTCTGTTTCAAGATTGGAAAGTTGCACATTGTAAACTGTTACTCCTATGAGCTGAGAACAGCATAGCTGAAATAAAGCTTACTATCCCAATCTGACTTCATAGTATTTACAATATTTGTAGTTAATTACTTACCTAATGAATAATTAATATATGATCACCTATTGTAATGTATAATTACCTACTTCTATACTTACCTAGCTAATATCATTATTTCATTTTTCTTTTATAGGTAAGCTATAAAACAAAAAAAGATAAATTATAAAAAAATCCCAAACAGCATTAAAAAATCTAATTTATATAGTTTCTAACCCCGCCAAAGCTACAAACAATGAGGAAGCCTTTTTCTGTTTCACAATAAAGTAGATGTTCTAAGTAGGAGTTTGTTCACTCTCAAGCTGTAGGTTTCACATACGCTGTGAACATTCTTATTGTGAAACGTCACACACATACCTCAAAGTACACAAATATCTAAATGAATTATCATAAATATAGATGTAAATAAATTATGATAGAGTGAACACTCATCTATCTATTCAGGGCATGAAATGTATGCTGCCATGACGGATAGCCCCTCTCATGCCTCTACCCAACCCCCAACGCCATTGTTTCTCCAAAGATAAAAGCTTGGCTGGCTTGACAGTGGAATTCTGCTTTGTCTATTTTTGAACTTTATAAAAATAGAATCACATCTTTTCTTAAGGTAACTATTTCAGGAGCAAAAATTGTGTTCTTGAATATACCACTCAGTCAATAAGATGAGATATTTAAATTAGAGACTGCCTCAAAATCCAATCAGTAGAGAGCCATCCTGATCTGGGACATTTCATTCTTGAGGCAGAGGAAAGAGCAGAGCATGTGGAACACTTTACCGTTAGTAAAATTAGTGCTTGAACTTGACATTACCATTTTCAGCTTACCTTCGCTTGACAATAGTGTATGCTAGGGACAGCAAATTGTTAGGAACAATACTATAGACTGTTACAAGAATCATTTTCAAATGAAGGTCAGGCAGACACTATGAGAAAATAAAGAAAGAGAAGTAATTCCTCCAAATTCAATAACATAGATTTCATCCATCTCATTTATAAAAGACAACCCACAGAAAAAATAAATATATATGCCTTTGACACATTAGAAGCTTATACAGTCCATATAAAAACAATGACATCTATGATATAAGAAATACCTTTTACTCAACACTTTATATTTCCAATAACTTTTTGTTTTCTAGGAGCGTTCAAAGAATTCTAAAGGCATATATGAGCTAAAAGGGAAATAATCATACTCTAACCCCTGCTTTGTACATAAGCCTCTGGGTATCACCTGGATTTTCAGTATCTCTTCTGTTCTATAATCTTCTTGTTTGAATGAGATACAGATTATCCATCTTCCACTGCAAGTCACCTCTGATGTATTTTGCAGGCATTTTGTGATGTCTGATCCTTGCTGACAACATAAACTCTGTTCTTAGGAGAAGACAAGAAAACAATTCCATTTCTTCAGATGCCTCTTCACTATAAAATTTTTTCAGTTAAGCAGCACTTTCTCAGTTCTTGTAGAATTTGTTTCATTGAAACATTTTGTTTTTCTCTGTAAATTTTTTCCTCTAATTTTCAATAACTGAGCCAAATGAAATATTCATCTTGCAAGTAAGGGAGAAGACATGGTTGATAGCAAACAATAGTAAGTGGATTTGAATCTTTGGAAATGCAAGTCTGACCCCTTCTGGAAAGCATGGACTGATTACACTCATAAGTAGTTTCCCTTGCCCAGTGTTGAGAAGACTGAATATCTGTTTGAACAATATTGTGGGTTCTTTTTTAAATATGTTATTTCTATTAGTACATGTTTTCAGTACATATACTCATGGAGAGTTGGGTACATGTACATAATGTACCATAATTCTGTTAAGAATTAAGCAGTCTTGTAGATTCTGGGAACCTCTTGGCAGAAGAACATTCCCTGACCTGAGCAGAACTGAGCAGTACATGAAATTACATGGGAAAATCTTGCACCTTTATTTCCATAAATTGCTATGGGAAATTAAGCATTTTCTTCAATTATGAATACAGACAGCAAACAATACTTGTGTTATTAGTGATGTCAGCAGAAATTACAGATTTTTAAGCCATATTAATTTCACAGATCTTGCAAAATACTGTTCACACTTGTCATTGCTTTGAAATTCTGATGGATCACCACCAGATTCTGTTATTTAATGTATTAGTAAGTGAGCACATCTATTAACATTTCATACATTTATTGTTTAATATTTTTAATTTTTATTATCTTGACATAATTGGTTTCCCTTGAAAATTATGTATGTTTTATTTGACATAGTTAAAGGTTATTTGAGAAGATGTTTATATTTTTCAGCTAGCAAAGGTTTCATGGTACAAAGATTAAGCTTGTTTGTTCCAGAAGCAACCAGGAAGGATAGAGGAGGGCAACAGAGCATGTGGAGTTATTTCATTCTTTCACTAATATGAAGGATTTTTAGTTCTTGTGCATAGAATTCAATGGCAGGTGTGTATTTTATAAGGTTCAATTCAAATTAATATTCACCAAGACAGGCAAAACTTGTCTTCCTCTTTTCTTCTTAGAAAATTGGACATCGAAACTGAGTGGAAAAATGACTTCATTTTCCTTCACTTCCTTTCCTCCATCCCGTACTCCACACAAAAAGCATGTTCAGTTCTCTGAAAATATTTTCTAAACCGTGATACAGAATTTGTAACTTGTACAGCAGATAATAGTTGCTGAACAGTAAGTCATGATTTAAAAGAGAACAAGAAGACTTTAGCACATTCTTAACAGTTAATGAAAATGCTCTACATCAGGAATATCAGACGCTGAGGCCACCCTTTCTAAGCTCCATGGTGTTCAAGAGAAAGCAAAAGAGATGTTGTGCTATGTATTTTAGCAGAATGGCTTGGTGTTTTGCCATTAAGTGTGTGGCATACACTTTAAGGGAGCACAGGATAATCCAAGGGGGAGCAGAAAGGAAATATTAGAACTTCTGTTCATGTTTATCTAAAATTTGAAAAATATGTGTTTCCTTTTTAAATTTTATTTTACAGAGAATAAAACAAAAAAGGACAGAACAAAGCAGATCATAACAGAACAATATAAGCAACACAGCATTTCACAACAATTGGATATCAACAGTAGCTACCATAATATCTCTTTTTTTGAAATATTTGAGTATAGCTTCACAAACAATAATATCAAACATAACAAAATGGAATGAAAGCATTCAAGAGAATGAAACTATTACAAGGCATTCTGAACCAAATAACAGAAAATGAACAATGACTACTATAATATCTCATTTTCCATAAAAAATGTTTATATTATTATACATATTAAAATCCAGTAAGACACAGCATGATAGAACCAATGGTAATAAAAGAACAAATAATGATAGGACTTCAAAGCCAGATGATATTGAATCAGCAATGGCTGCCATAATGTCTTGTTTTCTTCAAAGTAGCTGTTCATACCATCACACATAATAAAGTCAAATAAAACAATAAAACCATTCCAAACAATGAATGAAAACATTAGAAGTCTTCAAAACAATATAATTGGGATCCATGATTACCATAAAATCTTATGTACTCTTTTCTTACACTAGGGAGACTATACGGTAGTTATACATGTGAGTTTGATTTATTTCACTTATGAGTATAGATTCAAGATGCAGCCATTTATTTATAAATATCTCAAAGTGATCATTCTTTATAGCTGAGTAGTACTCCACTGTATAAAAGTACCACAATTTTTTTTATCCATTCCTCAGTTATGGGCACTTGTTTCCAAGATCTGGCTATTACAAATTGTGCTGCTACAAACATGAGTGCACATATATCACTGTGGTATGATGTTTTCAGTTCTTCTGGGAATATGCCTAGGAGTGGAATAGCTGGATCAAATGGGACTTCCAACCCCAGCTTTTTGAGGAATCTCCAGACTGAGCTCCACAGTGGTTGCACCAGTCTACACTCCCACCAACAGTGCAGAAGAGTCCCTCCCCTCTCCCCCACCTCTCCAGCATTTATTGTTGGTAGTTTTGTTGATCCTGGACATTCTTCCTGAAATGAGATGGAATCTCAGTGTGGTTTTAATTTGCATTTCTCTAATGACCAATAATGATGAACATTTTTTCATGTATTTATTTGCCATTCATATTTCTTCATCTGAGAACTGTGTGTTCATCTCGGATGCCCATTTTTGGATTGGGTCTTTGAATTTCGGGGGTCTGATATTTTTTAATTCTTTACAAGTTCTGGACAGAAGTCCTTTGTCTCAGGGACAGTTCGCTAAGATTTTTTTTCCCAGTTTGTGGGTTTTCTTTTCACTCTGCTGGAGATTTCTTTGAATATGCAGAAACTTTAATAAGACGTGATCCCAGTTATTGATTCTGGGAAGTATTTCCCATGCAGTTTGGTTTTTGTTCATGAATTTTCTACCTACCCCTATGTCTTAGAGATTGAAAAATATATGTTTCAGCAATATTTGGTCTTTAAGTCAGAGGATCAGGATCAAATGAGAGGCATGACATGTATTGAGAGAGGTGTGAAAATTCACAGGTCAGGGGTGTCGAGAGCCACACTTTACCCTTCCTTCCTGTGTGCCTGCTGAGGCATTGGCTGCTTGTGTATGTGTGCTCCCAGTTGAGTAGCTTCATAGATGACATTATCCAGTTTTAATTAAGCCATCCCTAACAAAATAGGCCTTCTCATTGAACTGTTGTTTGGAGATAATATTTGCAGTAATGCAGTCTCATAAATATATAAAAGTACATTGCTAGAGGTCCACTTACTCCTAATGTGGTTCTTTTAGAACTAATAAAAAAGAAATGTGATAATCTCAACATATTTGACAATAAAATGGATTGCAAAAATTTGTACTTATCAAGATAATTTAAGAGGCATTTATAAACATTGTAATTAGTTATTATTTTGCCTGCACTATATATTGAAACTTGAAAAATTAGTTAATAAAAGCTACACATGTGTATAATTTTATATATTGAAGTTTACTATATATTTAATAATAAAATTTGTCACCAAACACTCTGAATATCACTATTTTACAGTTCTCTGAAGCAGATTAAATGTGTCAGTGTGGTGAGTATGCCCCTAAAATAGAGGTGTACAGTGGATAAATAGGGCCAGTAGTAAAGCCCCCTCCAACTAACTGTAACACCTTGGTGAGTCTGAAAAGAGTGTGTGTGATCCCCTCTTACACATAGAAAACATCAGGCAGAGTGAAAACGGCAAAACAAAAAAGCAAAATGCAGTCTCAAACATCTAGTTCACCAGAAGCAAGTGCAGGAGATATTGAAATAGAGGACCACAAAAGTAACACACCAGGAATCTCTGAAAAGATAGCAAATGAAATAAAAAAAAAAAGACTCCATCAGGCTATCGAGGAAATCAAATTAGAAGTACTCGGGCTGGGGATTTAGCCCAGTGGCTTAAGTGCCTGTCTAGCAAGTGTGAGGTTGTGAGTTTGATCCCCAGTACCAAAACCAAAGCAAAACAAATTAGAAGTACTCTCCCATATAAAGATAGAAATAACAACCTTAGTAAAGGAGTTGTTGAATGCAGCTAAAGAAGAAATAGAGAAAAAAGCACATGAGCATGGGAAACTGATTGAAACCTTGAATGAACAATATAGAAAACAAGCAGAATTCATGAAACAAACTCAAAGAGACATCAAAGAAACAAAAAATTCTATTGAAAGTGTGCAAAACCACCTAAAGGAAGCTGAGGATAGGATTTCAGACCTTGAGGACAGGATCACAATTAGTGATCAGGAAAGGATAGAACTTTTTAAAATAACAAAGCAGCATGAAATGACAATCCAAAAGCTTCATGATGATGTCAAGAGCAACAATATAAGAATAAAGGGCATTAGCAAAGATACAGGAACCCATGGAAATAACATATGTGAAGTATTTACAGAAATAATAGCAGAAAATTTCCCAAACATGGGGAAAGAATCTGATATGCAGATAAGTGAGGCATATAGAACACCAAACAGTCACAATCAACATAAATCCACACCCAGACACATAATAATTAAGATCTCAGACATACAGCATAAAAACAGAATACTAAAAGCTGTTAGAGAAAAGACACAACTCACCTATCAAGGAAAGCCCATGAGAATCACAGCAGACTTTTCAGCACAAACTCTCAAGTCAAGAAGAGCTTGGAGTGAGGTATTTCAATCCCTGAAAGAAAACAACCTTCAACCCAGACTGATGTACCCAGCAAAACTTTCATTCAAATTTAATGGAGAAACAAGATACTTCCATGACAAAGAACAACTGAAGAAATTCACATCCACCAAACCAAACCTAGAAAGAGTACTGAAAGACTTACTACACAGAGATAAAAATGACCACAATCCCCAAAACAACAACAGAAAGAAACCACCAGGTAGGATAAGCAATTAAATAAGGGGAAAAGCAGAAAGAAACAACTGCAACATAACATGGCAAAGCCAAACCAGTACATATCAGTGATATCCATGAATGTAAATGGCCTCAATTCACCTATAAAAAGAAATAGATTGACAGAATGGATCAAGAAACAGGATTCTGCAATATGCTGTATGCAAGAAATACATCTGACCCAATAGGAAACTCATAGATTAAAAGTCAAAAGATGGAAAACACTATTCCATGCAACAGGAACCCAGAAAAAAGCAGGGGTAGCTATTCTATTTGCAGACAATGTGAACTTCAAACCTAAAATGATTAAAAGAGATAGAGAAGGCCACTACATACTTGTTAGTGGAAAAATTCAAGAAGAAGAACTAACAATTATAAATATATATGCACCAAATACAGGAGCACCCAACTATATAAGACAGATACTAATGGACATGAAAAACCAAATACACAAGAACACAATTATAACAGGAGATCTTAACAGCCCATTGTCACAAAGAGATAGATCAACTAGACAAAAAGTCATCAAAGAAATAACAGAACTGAATCATACCTGTGAGCAATTGGACTTAATAGATGTTTACA
This sequence comes from Hydrochoerus hydrochaeris, assembly GCA_004027455.1. NCBI lineage: Eukaryota > Metazoa > Chordata > Mammalia > Rodentia > Hydrochaeridae > Hydrochoerus > Hydrochoerus hydrochaeris. Next base: position 83,503 of record PVLA01004430.1, read on the forward strand.
GAGTGTTCCACCCAACCACATCAGAATATGCATTCTTCTCAGCTGCACACAGGGCAGTCTCTAAAATAGACCATATATTATCCCATAAAACATTCTTAAGTAAATGCAAAGGTATTGAAATCATACCATGCATAATATCTGACATTAGCACACTGAAATTGGAAATTAATGTCAAAAGATATTGTAAAACCTGCATAAATACATGGAAATTAAATAACAGACTTTTGAACAACCAGTGGGCTACTGATGAAATTAAAGAAGAAATAAAGCAATACCTACAACTCAATGAATATACAGAAACAACATACTGTAATCTGTGGGATGCAATGAAAGCAGTCTTAAGAGAGAAATATATAGCAATAAATTGTCATACCAAGAAAACAGAATGAGCATAAATAAACAACCTAATGCTCCATCTCAAGCTTCTAGAAAAAGAAGAGCAAGCTAAACCCAAAGCTCATAGAAGAGAGGAAATTATAAAGATTAGAGCAGAAATAATGCAATTGAAACTAAAACAAAAAAATACAAAGAATTAATGAATCAAAAATCTGGTTTTTTGAGAGAATCAACAAAACTGACAAACCCCTAGCTAACCTTATAAAGAAAAAGAAAGAAAAAAAACTGAAATTCTAGCAATAAAAACTGAAAAGGAGGAAATTACTACAGATCCCATGGAAATTCAAAAGATCATGAATACTACTTCAAAAATCTCTACTCACATAGAGTGGCAAATACAGAGGAAATGGACAGATTTCTAGAAACATATGAACTACCAAAGCTCAACCAAGAAGATATAGCAATTTTGAATAACCCAATATCAGCTATTGAAATTGAAAATGTAATTAAAAACTTACCAACAAAGAAAAGCCCAGGTCCTGATGGATTCACAGCTGAATTCTACAAGAAGTTTAGAGAAGATTTGATGCCAATACACCTTAAACTGTTCAATGAAATTGAGGAGAAAGCAATCCTCCCTAAATCATTCCTGGAGGCAAGTATGACTCTGAAACCAAAACTAGAGAAAGATCCAACCAAAAAGAACTATAGGCCAATCTCACTAATGAACAATGATGAAAGATTCTCAATAAAATATTGCCAAATAGGATGCAGCAAATTATCAAGAAGATTATACATCTTGACCAAGTGGGATTCATCCCAGGAATGCAGGGATGGTTTAACATATGCAAATCAATAAACGTAATACACCACATCAACAGAGCCAAAAACAAAAACCGCATGGACATCTCAATAGATGCAGAAAAAGCTTTTGATAAATTCCAACACATGTTCATGATAAAAGCTCTTCAGAAACTTGGAATACACAGTGTCTACCTCAACCTTATAAAGGCCATCTATGACAAACCAGCAGCCAACATTATGCTAAATGGACGAAAACTGAAAGCTTTCACTTTAAAATCAGGAATGAGACAAGGATGTCCACTATCACCACTACTTTTCAATATAGTTCTAGAAACACTAGCCAGGGCAATCAGACAAGAGAGAGAAATAAAAGAAATAAAGATAGGAAAGGAAGAAGTTAAATTATCACTATTTGCAGATGACATGATGCTCTATATAGAAGACCCAAAAAACTACATTAAAAGACTACTACAGGTAATAAAGAAGTTCAGCAGTGTAGCTGGATACAAAGTCAATGCTCAAAAATCAATAGCATTCCTGTACACAAACAAAAACTCACTGAGAGAGAAATTATGGAAATATCGCCCTTTACAATAACATCTTAAAAAATGAAATATTTAGGAATCAATCTAACAATGTAAGAGACCTATGTGCTGAAAATTATACTGTGCTGAAAAAGGAGATTGAAAAGGATATTAGAAAATGGAAGGATATTCCTTGCTCTTGGCTAGGAAGAACCAACATTGTGAAAATGGACATACTCCCAAAACTGTTATACAGATTTAACGCAATCCCAATCAACATACAATTGACATACCTCATAGATCTAGAGAAAACACTCCTAAAATTCATTTGGAAACAGAAGAAACCCAGAATTGTAAAGGCAATTCTGGGCAACAAAAGCAAGGCAGGATGCATCTCAATTCCTGACTTGAAATAGTACTATAAAGTCACAGTGAAAAAATCAGCATCGTACTGGCAAAGAAATAGACCTGAGGATCAGTGGAACAGATTAGAAGATGTAAGCACAACTACAAAGACACTAAGCCACCTGATATTTGACAAAGGGGCTAAATATGTCCACTGGAAGAAGGATAGCCTTTCTAATAAATGGTGTTGGAAAAATTGGCTCTCCACATGCCGAGGACTGAAACTAGATCCAAGCCTATCACTATGCAGAAAACTAAAGTCTAAATGGATCAAACACCTAAATATGAAAACAGAAACACAAAATTTACTGGAAGACAAAGTAGGTAGAAGTCTTGCAGACATAGGGGTAGGCAGAGAACTCATGAACAAAACACAAACTGCACTGGAAACACTTCAATGAATCAACAATTGGAATCTCATTATTACTGAAAACTTTCTGCACTTCAAAAGAAATCACCAACAGAGTGAAACGAAAACCCACAGAGTGGGAAAGAATTTTAGCCAGTAACCCCTTAGACAAAGGACTTGTTTCCAGAACATATAAAGAATTGAAAGGCATCAAGCCCCCCAAATTCAAAGACCTTCTCCAAAAATGGGCATCTGAGATGAACACACAGTTCTCAGAAGAAGATATATAAGTGGCAAATAAATACAAGAAGAAATGTTCACTGGTTACTCAAGAAATGCAAATTAAAACAACATTGCGATTTCACCTCACTCTGGAAAGAATAGCTGCCATCAAGAAATCAACTGATAACAAATGTTGGCGAGGCTGCGGGGAAAAAGGAACACTGCTCCACTGTTGGTGGGAATGTAGACTGGTGCAACCGTTATGGAAATCTATATGGAGAATTCTCAGAAGACTAGGATTCAAAGCCTCACCCAATCCAGCTATTCCCCTCCTGGGTATTTTCCCAGAAGAACTGAAAAGTTAATATCACAGTGATATATGTGCACCCATGTTCATAGTGGCAAAATTTGTGATAGCTAAATCTTGGAGACAACCTAGATGCCCATCTACTGCAGAGTGGATGAAAAAGATGTGGCATTTTCATACAATGGAATATTACTCAGCTATAAAAAAGGATGACCTTGAGGCCTTCATAGGTAAGTGGAGACAACTTGAGACTATCCTCATTAGTGAAATAAATAAGAATCATATTTATAAATATCACATTGTGTCTCTAGTTAAAAAGTAAATAAGAACTATAAGTGTAATAAAACCAAAATGTGTAATTGTTATTGTAAAAAGGAGAGGAAAAGAAAGTGCTCTAAGGGATATAACTGCATGCATGTTTGAGTGTGTAAAATAGATGACCATATTGCTGAATCTTTGTTGGATCTTTGAGCAGTCTGTTTGCAGTCTCACTGTTTGAATGTCTACTATGTATCCTTTAGCTTTATAACTTGAACAACTGCATCCAAGATGGCAATATGTAATTTATAAACTAGTGATTTCTTAGTGAGTTTTCTTTTCTTTTTCCTTTTTTTTCTTTCTTTCTTTTAGAATTCTGTTTTGTTGCTATCCTTTTTTCTGTTTTGCTTTTTTTCTCTTTAAATAAAATTTTTAAAATGTGTAATTGCTATTGTAAAAAAGGGGAAATAGGAAGTGCTATAAAAGATATAACTGCATGTATATTTAAGTGTGTAGTATTGATAACCATATTTCTAAGTTCTTGTTGGACTGTTGAACAGATATGTTTGCAATCTCCCTGCTTGAGTGTCCACTTTGTATGCTTTAATTTTGTAACTTGAACAACTATTTCTAAAAGAACAATATGTGATTTATCAACTAGTGATTTCTGTTTATCTTTTTTTTGAAATTCTGTAATATTTCTACCCTTTTTCTGTTTTTTTCTCTTTAAATAAAGAAAAAAAGAAAAGAAAAATTGTTCCTTTTGATAAGCTAACAGATAGTTATATATCTTGTATATACGTTTACACACACACATATATGTATACATAAATACATATAATATTTTCCCTTCTTTCTTTTCTCCTTTCCCCTATTCCAGTTATTCTTTCCCTTTTGAACACTTTCTTTCCCTTTCATCTTCACAATATGTATTGTTTATTTTTGATGTTATTTACTCTTTCAGTTTTTGTTTTTTACACTAGGGAGAGACAATATTTACACAGAGTCTTATTTATTGAAACTTATGAGTATCATCTCAAGTTGTAACCATTTATCTATAAAAGCCTCAAGTTTATCCTTCTTTATGGCTGAGTAATACTCCATTGTATAAAAATATCATGTACTTTTTATCCATTCCTCTGTTGATGGGCATTTAATTTATTTCCAAGATTTACCTATTACAAATTGTGCTGCCATAAACATGGATGCAAGTATATTGCTGTAGCACAATGTTTTCAAGTCTTCTGGGAAAATATCCAGACAGAGTATAGCTGGATTGAATGGGACCTCCAATCCCAGTTTTTTGAGAAATCTCCATACAGACTCTCACAGTGGTTGTACCAGTCTATACTCCCACAAACAGTGGGAAAGTGTTCCTTTTTCCCCACATCTGCACCAACATTTGTTATTGATTGATTTCATGATGGTAGCCATTCTTTCTGGACTGATTTGGAATAGCAGTGTTGTTTTAATTTGCATTTCTATAATGACCAATGATGTTGAACATTTCTTCACATATATGTTTGCCATTTGTATTTCTTCATCTGAGAAGTGTGTATCATCTCAGATGTCCATTTTTTGGATTGGATCTTTGAATTTTGGGAGGTCTTATGTTTTTCAATTCTTTATATGTTCTAGAAAGAAGTCCTTTGTCTGAGGGACAGTTGGCTAAAATGTTTTCCCACTCTGTGGGTTTTCTTTTCACTCTTTTGGTGATTTATTTTGATGTGCAAAAGCTTTTTAGTTAGATTAGGTCCCAGTTGTTGATTCTTTGAAGTACTTCCCATGAGGTCTAGGTTTTGTTTATGAACTCTCTTTCTACACCTCACTAGGTCTTTAAAAATGTCTACACCTAGGTCTTTAAAGGTATCTACCTACTTTCTCATCCAGTAGATTTAAGGTTTCTGTTTTAATATTTAGGTCTTTGATCCATTTTGACTTTAGTTTAGACATGGTTTTAATTTTAGTCTTTGGCTTTTGGAAAGCCAGTTTTTCTAGCACCATTTATTAAAGAGGTTATCTTTCTTCTAATGAACATGTTTGGCCACTTGTCAAAGATAAGGTGGCTGGGTAGCTTTGTAGTTGTTTCTTCATCTTCTAATCTGTTCCACTGATCTTTAGGTCTGTTTGTTTGCCAGTACCATGCTGATTTTATCACAGTAGTTTTGTAGTATAATTTCAAGTCAGGGATTGTGATGCCTCCTTCTTTGCCTTTTGCCAAGCAATTTCCTTTGCTAGTTTAGGTCTCTTCTGTTTCCAAATGAATTTTAGGAGTGTTTTCTCTAGATCTATAAGGTATGCTAATGTTCTTTTGATAAGAATTGCTTTAAATCTGTTTAACATACAAAAAAGTTATAAATCTGTGTAACAATTTTGGGAGTGTTGACCAAAGTGATTTTTATTGGCCAAGGTAAACATAACTACAATGTGGAAAAATGAGAAGACATTGCTTATTGAAACAGCTGTTGGGGTACTGTAGTTACTCACTGTCGTAGTTATTTACCTCTGCCTATTCCATAGGCCATGGGCCTCATGTGAGCAAGAACTGTAGCCATTATTATTACCTTTATAAGTTTCCAGCCACCTACCTGGGATACTAGGCTCAAAACTGTTTCCCAAATTAATGAACTCAAAGAAACAAAGAACTAAGAGGAACTTAACTTTTGGTTCATAATATAATTTCTCTTTACCTTTTAGCATTTCCAGTGACAAGTGATTACTCTTAGTTGGAAAAGCACTCTGTATGTACCAAAGAATTGCATGACAACATCAAGAGTCTTATGGCTTGTATCTAGATGTCCTCCCCAAAGACTGGTGTATTGCAGGTGGGGGTTTTTTGGAGGTGGCTGGGTCTAGGGTGTGTGATACTGGGATGAAGAATGCCCCACCCTGGGTGTGAGTGCTATGTACCCTAAGGGCAGGTAGCCTGGGTGGAATATAAGGGAAAGAAAAATAATTGTTGTTATCACTTGCTGCTTCTCTGCTTCACTGATTTGCTGCTGTCTGCTTTCCAAAAACTGTTTCTCTTCTGTAATGCCTCTCTGCCATGCCACCCTGCCTTGGAGCCAGCCAACTATGGACTGGAACTTCTACAAACTGTGAGATAAATAAACATTTCCTTCTTTAACTTTGAATGTTGGGCATTTTGTTTCACCAATGAGAAAAGCAACTAAGACAAGAAGACTGACTTGATAGAAAATATCAACTCCAGGAGAAAGTTGGGAGGAGTCCCTTCCTTGTCCATCCCTTTATTTACCTTTGTATATTGTGCTATACTACTGTAGCAAGTTCCATATTAGCAAGTTCTTGTTTGTGTTTTTCATTGTTTCCCATTATTAGTTGTGACACTTCTGGAGGGAATACACCTGGTCTTGCCCCCCCCCACAAAAAAAAAGAAAAAAAGAAAAAAAAACTGCACTTAAAATATCAAGAGTCCTGCTTAAAGTACATGTTCATTGCAACAGGTGATTCACATTCTTTAGGGCTGCTTTGTATAATATGTGAGGACCAACTATCCAATGAGGCCATGAAACATTGAAAACTTCTCTGCCACATAGTTACCAATATCCTGCACTAAAAAGATAAGCCTTCACGGTTTTTCAAAAGAAAAAAGAAAAACATGTCATAAAGAACAGAAGGCCATCACATCATCAAATATGTCTGCATTGGGAGCATCAATCTTAGTGGCTAACTCATTACTGAAGTGAAGAAGCCCTTTTTATTTATCCTCCTGCTGCTAAGGGCATTTGTCATGAACTTTTAGGAGAGGCTGCATTTCAAAAAGTGACAACGTTCTTCTTTTGGTTAACACCTAATTCCGCAAATTGATTAAATAATAGAGGATACTGGGGCACAATTATTAGAGATAACTAATGAGTCACTGTGGTACCCAAAGTTCATGAGCCTAAGACCAACACTGACAACAACAGAACACTTGTTTTTATGTGCTATATTTTTAAAAGGAGGCAAATGATATATATCATGTGTACTTTTTTTTTTTTTTTTTTTTTGCCAACCAACACTATAGGGTCCAAGCTATTCAACTCTTTGAATGATAGTAAGAAAACTGAGTTGGTCATTTGGTGTTGGTATATGCATGGAAAAAATAGATGCCATGACTGGACAGCTTTCTGACTTCATTAATCAGGTCAAAGAGGTCACTTCTGAATGTGAGCCTATGCACTGTGCATCCATTGAAAAATACTGGCTAGCTAAAAAGTGTTGCCTGAACTTAACACTGTTTTGTAGACTGTGATTTACATTGTCAGCCACATTAAAGTACATGCCCTTATGTCATGTCTGTTCATACATCTCTGTGAGGAGGTAGACCCAGAAAACACCTGACTTCTCTTATGCACAGAACTGAGATGAATTTCTACAGGTAGATCATTGGCCAGACTTTCTGAGTTACAAGAAACACTCCAGAGATTTCTTCAGAAAAACAGCCACCACTAACAACACAGTTCAGTGACACAAAATTGGTCATGAAAAGTACTTGTGTCTCAATCTGTCACTTTAGGGGAGAATAATAAGTCAGAAGATTAAATGACTACATTCAAAGCGAATTGGAAGTATGAGGGTAGTGAGATAGCACTTTGTTTTGGTTGTTTGGTTTTTGTTTTGTTTTACATGTTTCAAACATTAGCAGAGATTTTAAAAGGGATTGAGCTAAGGCTTCCTTTCTCCCAGCATGATCACTGATTTTAATATTACTTTCCAACCACTAGAGATCCCCTTACTGGGAAATTGACTTTGTTCATGCAAGAGAAGATCAACTGGTGAGATAAGAAATGACATGGTCTTAAAGGCATGTTTGAGACAACTTTAAATCTCCTTATGTTCTAGATTAAACTCGAGGCAGAATAGCCTGAAATTGCCACAAAAACACTGAAGTCAGTTTCCATTTTTAACACTCTATCTTTGTAAGTCAGAGTTTTCTGCAGTGACAACAACCAAAACAAGATTATAGAGTAGACTGGGTTTAGCAGCATACTTCAAGTGTCTCTGCATCCCAACATCCCCAGGTGAGACAGTCTAAATTGCAGGAAAACAAGTTCAATGCTTCCACTGATCCTGCAGTTTGGTGAGTTGTATAATGATCTCATTATATATTACAATGTAATAATAATAATAGAAATAAACTACATGATAACTATAATGCTTTTGAATCATCATAAAAACATCTTTCTTGGTCCATGGAAAAATTGTCTTCCACAAAACCTGTACCTGGTGCCAAAAAGGCCAGTTCCCCACAGCTTCCATTTATGTTCCTCCTCTGGAGCACACATTACTAATCCCCCTTCCACACTATCAGCCCTTAGCTTATGTAGACAATCACTGCATGTCTCCCCCTAAACAAGTGATTCTTTCCCCATGCTGTTATGATCAAGAGCTTGCGGGAAGTAGAGTGGGAGCCTGGTTTTAGTCTTTGTCATGAAGTGTGTGCCTAATCTAGCCAGAGGCTCTTAGGGCTGTACCCAGATGGGATCCTTTCCTGGCCCTCTTTCATTCATCAAGCATGGTAGTGAGATGCCTTATCCCTTGCTTATTTCTTTGAAAAAGTTTTCTTGTAATAGAGACATATTACAGTCCTAGAGGAGGTCAATAATGCCCAGGATGCTCCTGGATGGGCTCTACAGAAAGCACTTCTATCAAAGAGCAGTCAGGAGTCACTTATACCAGAATCACTGGAATTTCAAGTTAAACTGCAGAGTTTCTAGATCAAATTCCTATGATAAGACTTGAAATCTTTACTTTGCAATTATCAGTCCTTCATCCATGCATCTAATATATACTTGAGCCCACGAGCCTCTGAACCAAAAACTAGCCATGCCTAGGAAGCATGCCAGTCCCCTTTAATAAAATCCATACTGGGGAATGGCAACTGTAGTTTGCCCATATAAATGAGAAAGATGTTTAAAAGAAGTGGGATTATCAATATTTATGTAATACTTAAAAAAGATCTGCCAAGGGGGTTTGGCAGCAATCACATATAAAACCATGATGAAAGGAGAGGATTCTGTAGTTAGCAAGGCTGCAAAAGACAGTGTAGCAAGTGCCTCCATCAGCCACTTTGAAAGGTATTAGAATTCCTGGGTAAGACCCTCTGGTATCCACTTATGAAGGAGTGGGCTGATAGACCCTGTGTGTGTGCTTGATTTTTTGTTTGTTTGTTTTTACAGATAAAAGATTCTGTTTGATTCAAATGAACACATAGGTAAAATGAAGGGGGATCCTAGTGTTAGCTGGGCCCATTTGAGGGTTGTGTTGAAAAGCAAAGGTTTTATTGAGATGGTTCTGTTGATTCTATCTATGAAGGATTTCTAAAATAAAATAGTGTTTCATCTCTACTCCCAAACTCCTTTACTAAGAAAAGAATATTTTTGTATAAATTAAAGACATTGAGAAATTTTACATGCTCAAGTGATTGATAGATAGATAGATAGATAGATAGATAGATAGATAGATAGATTTAGAAAGCACAGATCAGTAATCAAAAGTAATAAAAAAGAAATTCCATTTCTACTTCAGCTTTTTAGTGTGATTAAGGGAAATTTCTATCTTATGTTTTTTCTCCAATCAGATTTTATTGGTACATTTTAGATGTAATCACATTCATTATAGAGAATTTGTACCTGTACATGACATAGCTTGTTTCTTTTTTCCATTCCCTACCCTCCCTTCAACCCCTCTTCCACTCTCCATTTACAAAAGCTTTGTTTCCATAGTTTTTCTTATTATTTTTTACTTTTTCCTTCTTTTCTTTTCCTCTCCCCCTTCTCTTGTTGCCCTTCCCATTTGAACATTTTCTTCCTATCTCATTCCTGTTATACATTTTGGTCCTTATTGACACTTTTGATTTCTCACACCAGGGAAACAATGCAATATTTACACATGTGTGATTCATTTCACTTAAGAGTATGGCCTTAGGAGCATCCATTTGCTCAGAAATGTCTCAAGATTATCCTTCTTTATACGAGACTAGTACTCTATTTTATATTTAAAAGTCATGTCTTCTTTATCCATTTACCAGTCGATGGGCATTTGGGCTGTTCCCAAGATTTAGCTATTATAAATATGGGTGTACATATATTGTTGTGGTTGGTATGATGCTACTAATTCTTTTGGGAAGATACTCAGAAGGTGAATAGCTGGGTCAAATGGGACCTCCAGTCAGGAGATTCTTAATACACAGCACTGCTTAAAATGTTTCTTGTGTTGTTGCTTCTTTCTCACACCTCTCAGTTGCAAAGTCTCCTTCTCCTTTCTCCATTGCTCAGTTCCATCAGCAGAGAGCCTCTGTACTTTGTGAGGCTAAATTTTTAAGCATACAAGAAGGAACCACAAGACAAAAGCCTTTGTGGAAATTATGACCTGAGTCCTTTAGAATTCTTCCCTGACTGCTGTTGTGAGAGCCTTTTGGAATGTTTTAAGCTTCTCTAGAGAGGGACCTTACTGTTAGTGAAGTCATTTCTGTCATTGTGTTTTCTTCTTCTCAAGGTTTATGACTTTGCACCTGTTTAAAATAGATAGAAACCACTAGAGAGGCCATGAGTGGGCAGAAGCTCATTGGTAGAACAGTCTGTGCATTTGACTTGATACTCGATAAATGTTTTTTCTCTTAACTTCGCCTGTTTGAAGAGCATCTTTATCTGGTGACCTACTTGATTCTTCCACAGAGATGAAAAGATCAAATGAAATAGCAACTGGTCAATAACAGTGAGAAGCAGTTTTAAATGAGATAATTACCTGGACACTGAGCTCAAACTGAAATATTTACATGACACCGTGTTGAAAGCATTACTAGTACTTTGGAGAGAAACATTAGGATTTAGAAGACAAGAAAAATCATTAAACAATATCAGGAATCACGAGGGATAGGAAAAGATGAGTTAAAATTTTGTGTTCACTTTTTCCAGCTTTAATTTTTTAAAGAACCATTGGTATAAGAGTTTAAGCCAGTTCCCATGATCACAGATCAGTGGAGAGAAAATAACTGGCTCTCACAATTTCCCAGTAGCACTGTACAGAAATACAGATTATGTCACAGGGCCCTAGAATTTCTTTACTTTTGTGATTCTAAATTTCAAATTATTTATGAAAAATTCTTCACTTTTAGAGAAGAAGAATTTTAGAGCATCACTATAGGATTGTTCATACGTGCACTGGAAAAGTATGATTCCAAGTATAAGACTTTGATTTACGCAGCTTTCCAAGAGCACATCTCTTACATTAGTGAAACATCCAGCAAAAAGAAGTCCGTTAGACCCAAATATTGCCAACAGTTGAGTAGCCCATCTGGGAAACAGCTCCGGAACCCCTTCAGACATACTGTGGCAAGGCAAAGGGACAGTCACTGAGCCTCTGCCAGCTCATTTGTGGCCAGTATTTTTCACAGATGCTCCCTGGTGAGTAGCAATTTCCGGATATTTTTCAAATGTTTTTCATCCTGCCAGCTGGGCACCGTGCAGGAACTATGCATGGAGAACTCAGCCAGATGGACTGGTCAAAGAAGGCTTGCTGGCCTCATTTGGACTGGCTTGGATAGGTTGGGCTTTGTTCTGAGGTTGGCAACCCCCATACTTTTCCCTCCTCTGTTGATCTCCATCATCCTTCCTTCCACTTCCCTAATCCTCTGTGCCCCTGTTATGAAATCACCATCCTGCCTTCTTACCCTCTCCCAACACTTCTTTGCCAGTTAATGTGCAGGCAATGTGATAGGAAATGTGAATATAAATTCAGTTCTGTCACCAACCAGCTCCACGGCCACGGTCAATTGTTTAACTTCTCTGAATTGCAGTTTTCTCTTTGGTAAAGTAAGAGAAACCATTCCTAGTTCATAATTAAGTCCTTTTCCAAGTCATCCAATTCACCATTAATTGTACATGTCTGATGACAGCTCATTCCCCCAACTCTCTGTATGCTTCCTGAGCTATTTCAGAACATGAGACTTTGGAAACAAAGTTATGCTTATTTCATGAACCTGTTTCAGTGAGAGGCAGGGGCTAACATTGAATTTGGAAGAAGATATGAACCCTGCTTGTGGGAACAAGGAGGCTACATAAAGTGCAGCAATACAAAACCCACTGGAGAAAGGGAACTTATCTCCTTGGTGTGGGTCTGACCTCCCAGAATTTCTCTTCTAAGGCCCCAGTATGCTCACTAATGAACAAAACACATGTTCTTTGTCTTTCGGGATGTACAAAGATAGAAGTTTGATTTTAAAAAATAGAATGAGAAAAATTACAAAAGCTTAACTCTATTAATCTAAATTATAAGTAATATTTTTTATACTATAAATGTAATACAGAAATTTGGAGACTACTGTAAGATACCTCAAGCCATACTGTTAACTGATAAATCAGGCACACAAGTTTAAATGGTTTCTTTTATTTCTTACTTATTTAGGTTTTTTGAGACAGGGTCTCATATATGAGAAACTAGAAATACAAACAAATTAAAGAACAAAATGGAAGGTAGATAATAGGAAACAGGGAGCTAGATCTTTTGCAAAATGGAAAGGAATTAAGAAATGAAATAAGGGGTGAAAGAAGGGAAAGGGATGACAAAAACAGAACTAAGATTATTGCATACATGTGCTAGCTCCTCACAACGAATGCAATTGTTATGTATATCAAATATGCACATATATATCATAAAATAGAATCCCTCATGTTCAAGATAACTGATGTCAACATTTTATCTATATTTTGTTTTATTTTTTCTAACCTGGATGCTATAAATCCAGTTCCTCCATTATTTTGGTGTCAGTTTATGCTGAATCATTCTGACTCAAGGATATTTCTGAACTCCAAAGTACCAACATCACTTTTTATTTTCTTTTCCATATTTTACTCTTATGCAAAATTTAAAATATTGGTAACAGGAATATTTGAATATGTGACATAAACTATGGGCAAACTTTAAAGTCTGTGGGTGCTTACCATTTGTTAACAAAGTTTTGTCTGTTCTTTGTTTCATTACAAGGTACAAGATACTTGCCTAATATACACTTTTTGCTCCTCTGCTTTAATTCTTTAGTGGCTTCCAATTTGCTTTTTGATATAGGCCACACTCCTCAGGAAGGTTCAACCATCATGATCAAACCCTGCTTTGCTCTTTGGTCTTGGGTTTTGTACCACTGTTTTTCACACTCTCTGCACCAGCAGTATTAGTCCTTTGCCCACTGTTCTTATTCCTGAATCATTCCTCCTTTTCCCCTTGCCTGATTAATTTCTAAATTGTCTATCAGACAAGGTCAGGTCTCTTTGCTATGCATCCCCCAACCTATTCTTATCATCTGAGCACTTGCTGCATTTTATTGCGATGGCTTATTTTTGCCTTTCCTACTAGATTTCACACACCCTGAGGATAATGAACAGGCAAACCTATTTTGTTCACCTTTGTGTCCCCTTGCCCAAGTATCGCCTTACTGCAAGTGAGTAGCAATAAATGCTTGTTAAATATATTATAAATATGTAAAAATAAATACATATATATTTATAAATGAATAGCAGCTCTAATCTAATCAAGAAAGATCCTCAAGAAAACATATGCACAATAATTTTTCTCAGAGTCAAAGATTTTGTAAGTGGCCTGTTTTGTGGAGAGAAACACTCACAACACATGGCTTTGGAATGTTGTTCTTGAGACTTGCATGAAACTTTATAATTGATGCTACCACTCATAAACTTTGTCAGACATGACAGAAACTAGGGGAATGATCAAAATCTTTGTATCTGCAACCCCAGAGAACAACATTAATTTAGCATCCACCATCTTATCACTTAGCAGAAGCAACTTAATAGCATTATTACCACAAAGCCCTGCAGTGCTGACTTCCTTACTCGCACCAAAACCTGGTAATATAAACCATACATGCAGTAAACTTTCAGTTATCAGACAAATGGAGCACTGGGGTTTAACTTAAAGAATCAGAAATCTAAAGTTACTTATACTTAGCATAATTGACATTTTTCTATGGATGTAGTAACCAACTCTATCTTTAAGTGAGAGTAGAGAGCCAGTATTCCTTGTAACAGTCCTTTACCTGAGAGAGAGAGAGAGAGAGATTGAAATAGTAAAAATCATCCCTTATTAAGGGGATCTAGCATTAGCCTACATCTCAGCTAAAATGTAGTAGCCCATGGCTCCAATTAGGCAAATTCCCATCCTCCATTTCAAGAATGTAGAGGACAGAGGAGAAAAGGACATCCAAACATCCTAAGGGGAGAGGATTTTTAATCATCTTGCCACATTTCTAAAAGTTATTATGTATGACGAGTTACAAAACATGAAAATAAATCACGCTCTTATTTGTTATACAAAATGTTTGTTAAAATTCCCACTTTTTTGTTACAAAAAATAAAACCAAACAACCACAACTGAAAGACAGGCTTACCTTTCCACATCCATCTAAGCTTCTATGACCATTAGTTTCATGCTCTATTTACACTATTTTTGCTAACATCGCACTTATTATCAAGACCAAGTTATTACTCAGGCTGACTAGATGCCTAGAAAAAATTGCCTTTCCTTTTCCTTTCATACTGCAGGTCCAACCTGCTCTACAAGGACCAACTTTCTTACTGTCTTCTACTTAAGATCTTTGCAAACACTGGCAATTCACACTGGCCTGCCACTTATTAGGCTTTCTTTGCAGTTATAACCAGCATCACATATCTTGATGACTATACTCTGCCATACATCATCTTGCCTGATTCCTAAAGTCTCTTTGAGCTCCTTACAGAATTCTAAGTCCTTGGAAGAAGAAAACTGTGGCTTATACCTCTTTATATTTTTATTATAGTATTCATCACAAAAATATATTGAAAATGTAATAAATGATTGGAATAATGAAAGTTACAGTAAACAAAAGGTAGATCTCAGTGGTAGAATCCATAATATTTAACCAAAACCAATTAGGAAATAATTCATTTAAGAACACATAGACTGGGATGGGGATTTAACTCAGTGGTGCAGTGCAAAGTTGTGAGTTCAATCCCTGGCACAAAAAAAAAAAAAAAAAAAAAAAACCCTACATAGGCTAGAGCATCTGTGCACTAGTTTTAACTTTCTTATGTGTTTTTTGATTCAGAAGAAGACATAAATCCGAATATTAATGTTCCCTGGGGGCTGGGAAAGAGAGATTGAAAGAAGTGCAACATCTATCTAAAATAATCAGAGGTGAAATGGGATTTATCACATCTGTATGTGTCTGACTTCCCAGGACTTTCTCTTTAGGGTACCAATATCCTGGTTGCTGAGTAATGAATCAAAAACTGTTCTGTATGATCTTTAGGCTATGGAAGATGAAAGTCTGATGAAAGAATAAAATAAATGAGGAAAATTTTGGAAAGTTTGACATCATTTATATCGCTCTAAATCAAATATCTGATAATGATATCACACATGCAAACTGCAGCTCAACCAAAAACAAATGGCAGTCTTAAGTGTCCACTACTTCTATATTTGAGTAATGCTTAAAAATATTTAAAATACCTGTAATATTTAAAATGAACATCTACAAAAAATTTACAACTAGTATCGTATTTAATGGTAAAAAATGAAAAGCTTTCCCAGTAAGATTAGGAAGAAGTTAAGGATGTTTCCTCTCAGTATTTCCTTTAAGTATCATACTGAATGTTCTAGCTAATGCAATAGGAGAAAAAAAGAAATAAACATAAAGATTGAAGAAATAAAATTATCTTTTTTTCACAAATGATATAATTGTCTATGCATAAAACCTGAAAGAATCAACAAAAGTTTGTGGAACTAGCATTATGTTTTAGCAAGGCTGAAAAATGATTAATATACAAAATTTAATCACATACCTATGTACTAGAGATGAACAGCTAGAATTTGAATTAAAAAACATAACTCTATTTACATTAGCAGTCCCTAAAAGTGACATACTCAGGTACACATTTAATAAAATTTGAGTAAAATCTATTTGAAGAACACTGAAAAGCTCTAATGAAAAGTTACAGAACTAAGTAGAGAGATAGTCCCTGTTTATTGACAGAAAGACTCAAGATTATCAAGATGTTAGGTTAACCCAATTTGATCTCTACATTCAATGCAATTTCTAGCAAAAATCTCTAGGCAAGTTATTTTCTAGACTTTGCCAAACTGATTCTTAAGTGTGTACGCACAGTCCACAGACCCAGATGAGTTAATACAATAAATGAAGTTGGAGAATTAACACTTCCCACTTTTAACATTTACTTTAAAACAGTGATAATCAAGATAGTGTGGTATTTACAAAGGAATAAACAAAAAAAATAGAGAGCTCAGAAATTGAGCCATATAAATATAGTTGATGGATCTTTAGGAAAGCAAACAAGACAGTACTGGACACTGGAATGAAGATAGTCTTTTGAATAAATGATTATGGACCAACCAGACAACTACATGAAAATAATCTAGATGAATAGTTTACACTGTCCTCAAAAATTAATCAAAAATGGACCATAGACCCAAAAAAGATATGTAAAACTACAAAACTCCTATAAGACAACATAGGAGAAAAATCTAGATTGCTTTGAGTAGAGAAACATGGCAATGGCAATTAAGCTTATTGTTTCAGCTTCATTGACCTAAGAAATGCCCAAGGAATTAGTAAGCCACATTTCTGTATGGATTATGGAGGAATGGCTCTAGGTTCTACATACAGCCCATAGTCCCTTCCTTTCCAGCACTGTTCCCTGTTATGCTTTCCAATTGCCATGCCACAGGCTAAGTATATTTGCTCCCCCATGCCCTTCTGCCATGATGTTTCTGCCATGGACCCAGTCAACTATATACTGCGTACCTTGAAAATGTGAGCTAAGTTAAATCTCTCCTGTAAATTGTGAGTATTAGATATTGTTTCTCAGCAATGGGAAAGGTGACTAATACAAATGATGCATAAGGAAACTCTAGGATGCTGTAAGTGGAGCTTAATGAAAGAGTTTGGTCAGAGCTCAGAAGACCAGAATGTTTTTAGGAAAGCACACAGTAAAGGCAAAGCTCAGAAAGCTTCAGTTGGGAACAAGGACTATATTGGAAGTTGAACTATAGGTCATGTGTGTTAAACTCTGGCATAAAATTTGTCTAGGTTTTTCCCATGTGTAGAGACATTACATCAGGGTGAAATTAAGGGCAGTGAATTAATTGATCTGGCAGGTGAAATATCAAAGGAGCTCAACATTCAGGCTGTAGCATGAGTACTGCTGGTGGCTTTTAGCCAGATTTATAGTGAGAATTGGTGGCAAAAATCACATCAGAAAATCTTGAAAAATTTAAGTTTTGCCCTAAAAGGAAGCATGTGTAAAATTGGGGCCAAAGGAGGTAAGTGCTAAAAATCATTGACACTATTAAAAAGAAATCAAGTACTTTGCACTTACTGATTCTTTAGAATCAGTAAGACTCCACTTATTGCAGGTTCAAGGGTGTAAAAGTATAAACCTTTAATTTGAGAAGAAAGTCCCTAGAATACCTGTTCATGAAGGGTCTCCTAAGGCATTGATTCATCAGGATTTATTTCACTGTGCTCAGCCATCCACACACTCAGGAGCTACAGTTCCCGTGATCCAAGGAGGCTTAGCTACTGCCTACACTGGTGAAAGAACTTGTAATTATTTATGATACTGGTTTTACCAGCATGCAGAATGCTAGATTGTGGAATCAGGGAGGCTTCCACTCAAGAAAGCCTGAGGGGAGACAAGGAGACCCTGAGAGGGCAATGCATAAAGTAGAAAGAATGTGGCCAAAGTGAAGACTCCAGGGAATTTCAGAAGCCAGGAATGTGGAATATCTTATAAGGAAAGCTTCAGACCATGAGTGCAACCAACTGAAGAGAGAGGCCAAGTGGGCTATAGATGGCATGCCTATCGCAGTGGGGGTGATCAATCCCTCTGGATCATAGCTTATGACTGTGTGCCTGGATGCTGGATATTGAGCTACGTGACTTACTATTTTCCCTGCCAGGTTTCAGTCTTGCTTTGATCTTATTCTTTTCTACATCTTCCGTTTAGGAGTGAGAATGTTTGCCATGTACTACTGTAACTCTTCAAAAAGTCATTGTCAAGAGAATGAGGAAACAAGCCATAGTCTGGAATAAGTATTTGCAGAAGACATACAGAAAAAGACTGACACCCAAAATATTAAAAAACCTAAAACTCAACAATAAGAAAACAAATAACCCAGTTTTTAATAAGCAAAAAGTTTTTAATGGACATCTATGAAAAGATGTCTTATGTCATACATCATTAATGAAGTGCAACCAAAATCAGTGATTTAGTTTACACACCTTTTAGACGTTCCCAAGGATGTCAGGCACAGGAACTCTTACTTATTGCCAGCAGGAATGTAAAATGATACAGCTACTTTGGAAGACAGTTTGACAATTTCTTACAAAACTAAACACACTCTTACCAGACTATCCAGCAATCGCTCTGCTATTTATCAAAAAGATTGAAAAGTTATGTCCCTCAAAAATGCACACAAATGTTCAGTTTTCTTCATAACTGTCAAAACTTGGAAGCAACTAATATATCTTTCAGTAGGCAAGTAGGTAAATTGTGCTGCATCCAGAACATGTATACAAACTTTTGACTTGCCTGGACCTCACTGAGTGAAGAGAAATTATCTTGAGCTACATAAAAAATTTATAATATAATAAGTAAACATATGAGTATACATAACAAATTTTCCATTAATTTTACATTTTCATTATAACATTTTAAAAAGAAACCAATATAAGCATGAGTTACATAAGTGTGTGTTATACCTTGTATAGGTTTAAAAAGGAAAGGTTTATTTTAGCTCACAGTTTGTAGAGGTTTCAGTCCAAGGCCGGGAGCATGGTAGAGAGCAATGGCAGAGGGGTCCATGGCAGGGCAGGCAGGAAGAACCAAACAGCAGGTGTTGGCAGCAACGGCAAGCCTTCCTTCCTCTCTCCCCTTATTTCCATCCAGGTTGTAAGCCTAGTGATTGGTTCCAGCCACACCCAGGATGGGGCTTCCATTATGTACACTCTTAATCTCAGTATCACAGTCTTAATCCAAAATCATACACCTTAACCCAGCTAGTTTGGAAACTCCACACCTATGAGCATATGAGGCTTTGGGGAGACACCTAGATAAAAGCCATAACATAACACCACCTGCAGCCTGCCACAAACTGTAAGTCAGACACACTTGAATGAAAAAGAAATGTGCTATCAATCATGGAGGAACTTTAAGTAGATATTACTAAATATTAGAATCCAATGAAAAGGATACATAATATATAATTCCAATTATTATGACATTGTGGAAGAAGACAAGACTACAGAGATAGTAAAAGGATTGGGGAGGAGAAAGATTTTTAAGACAGTGAAATGCAGCCGGGGACTTAGCTCCACAGCACAGCACCTGCCTGGCAAGCGCAAAATCCTGAGTTCAATTCCCAGTATACAAAGACAGTGAAATACATTTTTATATGAAAGGATAAATGGCAGACATGTATAATTATACACTTATCAAATACACAGAATATGTATCAAGAATGAATCCTAATGTAAACTATAGACTTTGCAAAATAATTATGTAGGTTCACTAAATGTAACAAATGCACTCTGTGCTAGTATGATAAAGAACATTAATAGTGTTGGGAGATATAAATACATAGATATAGATATATAGATTTTTGTACCTTCCACTGTTTTTCCTCTGAATATATAATAAATTGGATTCAAATTCTACTTTTTAAAAATCTGGAATAAATTTTTTTGAAAACTGTATTTAATATCATGATTTAAAGGGTTTATATAAGAAATTTTCCTGTGGTCAAACAAGTGTTCAAGTGTTCTATTTCTTTCCTGAAGGTGGCGTGTGTGTATTATGGTCAAAGAAGCTCTCATTTGTATAATACAAAAAAAAAAAAGAAAAAACTTTTCCAGATGTAAAACAACTCGTAAAACTGTCATGAGTAATTCCAGAAGCTCAGCTAAAATGGAAGGCCCCTCAAAGCATCTCTGCTTTTCCATGACAGAGGAGAGTGTTTATAGATTAAGATTATAGACTACCTATGAACACTGGAACCCATAATTCAATTTACAGGGCGACCTTAGAACTGACAGAATATTCACAGAACTGATGTGTTACAGTACCAGGAACTTCATAGACTAAGAAAGGCCAGAAGATCTGGAAGATAGTGGAAGAAGCATGAATCCTCAGTCTGCAAGAAACCTGTGATCAATGTAAACCTGTGATCAATGTACTTTCAATGTATTGTGGAACCTATCTGAATTCAGAGGCAAAAATGCCCTAGTTAAAAAGTATCTACATTCAACTTTTGCATAAGAATTATCTCTAAACATGTTAAAATCTCAGATTTCTGGTCTTGAGTGAGCCTAATGTCAAGAGACTTACAGGGGGCCAGGAAACCCCAATGTGATGGTAATATTTTGCAATTTGATGGAATGAAGTTTACATGGGCATGTACACTTGTCAAAACCCATCTAACTTACTTAAAACTATATATATATTTAACTGCATATAAATTGTACTTCAACAAAGTCAATTTAATAAAAATTATTTCCTAAGTGGCTCAACTGTACATCTAAGTTTGGGAACCAAAGTTTGACCCTTTGTTACTGGGAAGTGATGAGATCTTAAGCACACTTTAGCCACTCTAGGACTTTTTTTTTTTTTTTTGCATTTACAGTTCCATTGAGGGAATTTCTGACCCTCAGGGGATCATTGATATGAAGTTGTCTGAATTATGGATTTTCTGTATGAAAAAACTAAAGTTCATACAAGAGGAGAGACTCTGTCAAAGTCACATAATAAAACACCAACAGATATCACACAAGAATTTGTAACAGCTTTTGGTTTTCTCTTAGTATCACATCTAAAGGAAAGGAAATAGAAAGCAGCTGTTAGATTCTTCTTGCTATATTTTATCTCCTTTATTCTTTGTCATCACACATACAATAAAGCTACTTGATTCCACGAGTCAAAGAAATAAACTAGAATCAAATTTTGTAAAGAATAGTTGAAAAACATTGATTTCGGTTTTGTTCACTTACTCGTTTGATTAGTAGTCATCAATATTAGTAGAATGCTGTTATGGTTTACATTGAGGATATACCCTGAAACTCTCACACATTCAGATATAGAGTTTCCAGGAGTTTATTAGATCATAGGGGCACTGTATTTATTAGTGGGCCCATCCACTGAGTTTAGTAGCTAGATGTGCTGTTAGAAAATGGAGTCTGGTAGGAGGCAAGTCACTGGAAGGTATAGCCTGGAAAGATAGATGTCCTTCCCAAGATCCTCTCTTGTCTCTATACTTCTTAGCTGCCAAAATGTGAACAAGCTTTCCTACACTGAAGGCCATTTCACAATGCCACTTCTGTATTTGATTTTGGTACCAGGAATGGGGTGATTACTGTCAATATACCTGATCACATAATTCAGGAGTATTTGGAATTGGCTTGTGGGAAGAACATGGAGACAATTCCTAGAGAAGTCTTAAAATGCTTTAAATTGAGTTTGATGGGAACTTCTGATCAGAGCTCAGAAGACAAAAATGCTCATAGAAATATAGGTTGTAAACAGGAGTCTCAGGAGGTTTCAGTTGAGAATAAGGACACCATTGATAGTTAGACCATATGTCATGTGCTCTGGCAGGAAATTTATCTACATTTTGCTGAGACTTTGGCTGGGAAAGAACTGAGATTAAAGACAGCAGACTAATTAATCTGGTGAAGGAAATTTAAAGGTGTCCCAACATTTAAGTTGTAGCATGAGTACTATTGGTGGCTTTTGTCCAGGTTTATACTGAAAATCAGTGGAAAAAATTTCAAAGAGTTTCAGTTTCCCCAGAAAAGAAGTGCATGTAAAGGTAAAGACAAGGAGAGCTTGGTTGCTAAAAAGATTAGCATTAATAATAAACCAAGTACTTTGCATCAGAACAATAGGGAAAGATGCTTCAAGGGCCTCTCAGAAATCAGTAACACTTCACCCTTCACAAACTCAAAGGTGTAAAAGTTAGAACCTGCCTGGCAAGAGTGAGGGCATGAGTTTGATTTCCAGGATAAAAACAAAAAATTAAAAGTGAAAGGCTTTGCTTTGAGAAAAGAGTCCCAGGTTTGCCTAGGTTTGGTTCACTGTGTTCAGGTATTCAGTGGCCTCTGCAGAACATGATTTAAGGTAGTCAGCCACTGCTCAAACTAGTGGCAGACCTTGGTGTAATTCTACAGGAATATAGAATACACGTGTTGTAATCTCAGGGAAGGATCCATGAATATTTCATATAAAGACCTGAGTTTCCAGGAAGTGGGTCTCTAAGAGGAGAGCATGTGAAGATCTGAGAGTAAAGCTGAAAATGCAGTGGAGACCTCAAGAAGTCAGAAAAACCAGAAGCATGAAACATCTGAGGAAAGTCGCAGGCAGTAAGCCAGGCTACTCTACAAGAGAAGTATGAGTGTTGCTACAACCAGAATGCTATAGGAGTGGGCTCCCCCACATCTCACCCCAACTCACTCCTGATTTAATGTTAGCCCTGCTGGGTTTTGGTCTTGCTTTGGACCATTTCTTTATATCTTCCTATCCCTCTCTTTTGAAATGATAATGTTTTCTCCATGTCATTGTTTATTTTCAGTGTTTAATTTTCTTTTTGATTTTTTTAAAAGATTTTATTTAAAGAGAAACAAAAGCATGTAAAGGGTGGAGATAATACAGAATTTCAAAAAAAAGATATATAATAAGAAATCACTAGTTGATAAATTACATATTGTCCTCTTAGAAATAGATGTTCAAGTTACAAAATTAAAGCATACAAAGTAGACATTCAAAGAGTGAGACTGTAAACAGCTACACATGAATGAGTCTCTACATGTATTTCTATCTTTTCTGTATTACAGGGAAAAACAAAACACAGCATGACAAAACAAAACAAATTCCTATAAAAACATGAAACCAAAAAGTCATATAAAATCACAGTACAAGGTGATCTACAATGATTGCTATGTTGTTTCTTATTATCTTCAATAGAATTGCCTATATCATCAGGCATAAATGAATATAGCAGTACATAACAATATTAGTAAAAATAAAACGTTGTAGACAGTATAAAACTTCAAAGGCAGGTAATAATCAAACCAGAGTGGATATTCTAGTGAATCTTGTCATCTTAAGTGCAGTTGCCTATACTCTCAGACTTGATACTATCAATCATAATAGCTTTGAATAAAATCTATCAATACAAAACAGCGATCTAACAAACCAGATTTGATTACAATCAGTCATGGTAAAACAGTGTAGGTTTTACAGAGCTTTAGATTAAGTTAATAGGAAATTAAGGATGATTACCATACTATAGCCTGTTATTTTCAGGATTATTGTCTGTGCCCTCAAATCTAGTACAAGTAGAATGACTGGAACAGAATATAATATATCTAAGCAGACTAGTGTGAGTAATGTGGGTTTTAAATCCTGGTGTACTAGTAACAATATAGTGTATCAAGGCCATCTATGTGAGCGATTCTAGTTATCCTTCTCTGCCTCATTTCTGCTATGCTATTTTTCTGCCCTTGTTTTTCTACTTTTCTCCTTCATTCTACTGCCTGACCCACTCACTGAGGCCTTTCTGCCACTGTTCCTAAAATCCTGGTATTTTTTTTCTCTCTCTCTAGAATGTCGTTCAGTATTCTCTGTAGGGTTGGATTGGTGGTCACAAACTCACCCAGTTCCTCTTGGTCATGGAAGCATCTTGTTTCTCCATCAACTTCTAGTGACAGTTTTTCAGGGTACATCAATCTGGGCTGGAAGCCCCCTTCCTTCAGGACTTGAAAGACTTCACTCCAAGCTCTTCTTGATCTGATGGTCTATGTCAAGAAGTCAGCCATGGTCCTGATGGGCTTACCTTTATAGGTAATCTGTTTCTTTTCTCTGACGGCTTTTAATATTCTGTTTTCCATGAATAGCCTTTGTTTTCACCTGTACATATTCCTGCTTCTTTGTTCACATTTCTTATTCTTAAATTGTAGATTCTCTTGTCATCTTCTAGCCTTTGTATTGTTACTGCCTGTTTTCTTGTTATTTTTAAGAGATCTTTCCTTTCATGATCACACATTGCAAACTTGTCTTCAAGTTTTGATAGTCTATCCTTAGTTTCTTTTAAGGCATTTTGCCAGCTTTCAATGGAGTTTTTAATTTCCTGGTAGTCTCCTTGAATCTGCTTCATGTATTCTATATTTTCTTTATATTCTTTATCAAATGTTTCTCTCCTTTTTCTGTGTTCCTCCCTTCTCCTGTCTATGTCTCCCTGAGAGATGCTTCTTGAGAGCATTTCTTTTATTACTCTACTCATGTCTTGCTTTACCTGATTTAATATTTCAGTTTTGAGCTCATCTACAAGGTCCTGAAGATATCTCTTAATGTCCATTGAAGCCGTGTCTGATGTCGCATGTTTGCTGCCCTCAGTCTCCCTTGTTTTTCCCTCTCCTGGATCAGGGCTCTCAGGGTTCTGGGCTGGGGGCCTCCTCCTTCCTCTCTCTCCTGTCATGGCCCTGGCTTCCTCCACACAGGTTACAGTGCAGGTCCCAGCCCCCTTCCCTGTTGGCCACGTTTCCTCCAAAGCACACTGGTGAGGGACCTCCACCCTCTCCTGCCTGTTCTTGTCACTGAGGTGTAAGCCGCGGCTGCATATGCCTGCTCCTCCCTACCCTGCCAGCCAAACTTCAGGTGCCTTCAACCGGTTAGTGCGTGTTAGGTGCAGGGAATCAATTTGGGATGGCTCACTGGGTCCCGGCCAGGGGCGCTGCCTAGTCCAAGCAAATCTCATGAATCTGCTCTGGGGAGGAAGCAACCAACTGAAGTTGCTGTCACTCCCAGTTCAGGCTCCTCCTGCCTGATTCCAACATGTCGCCCACCTGGTCGTGCCCTTCCTGGCGGGGGGGGGGGGGCTCTCACTCCCAGCACTGACCATGGATCAATGAAGGTTCCTCCACCAGCTCCGCTCTCTGTTGGGCTCACCAACCCCCAACTTCAGTGCTGCTGTGCTTCCTGTGAGTGGCAGCAGGAACAAGTTTGGGTGGTTCTGCCAGCTGGCGCAGATTCAAGATAGCTCAAATTCAGGCCTTTGCAAACTTGGCAGATTACCGCAAAAATGCTGTGTCTCATAATTTTTAGCTGTTTCAGTTGCAGTCCCAATGTATTTGATGAGCTTTTTTACATTTTAATTTTTTCCTGTGTCAAGAGGATCTATCTCCCTCTGTCTGGGTCTCTCCAGGGTGTTTTATTCTGGCATATGAGTTGTTTCTCCCAGGAGGCTTTGTATTTTGTTGCTCACTGATTGGCCATCTTGACTTCTCTCTTCTTCTTTTTGATTTTTACATGGGTTCATAGCTAAGAGTTTTCCTTGAGTCTCAGAAGAGAACATACTTAGACTTTTCAGCAATGCTGAAACTGTTAAGACTTTGGCAAGTCTCAGAGATGAACTATATATATTTTGCATAAAAAGATGACATGAGTCTTTTGGGTACTAGAGTTCATACATTATGGTTAGATCTGGGATATCCCTCCAAACTCTCAGACACTCAGAAATGAGGCTTTTCAAAGTTCATTGGATCAAGGATGTACTGTGTTTGTTAATGGGTTTATCCCCTAATGAGTTCAATAACTGAATTTGCTGTTAGGAAGTAGGACCTAATGGGAGGCAGGTCACTCAGGGTGTGACCTGGAAGGGAACTTCACCCTCAGTCCCTCTCTTGTCTCTTTGTTTTTATGTTGTCATTATGTGAACACTTTTCCCACATTGCAGGCTGTCCCACCATGCAATTTTTGTTTTTGAGCATGCCAATGATGGACTGAAACTCCTGAAACATAAGCGAAAATAAACCTTTCCTCCTTCAAATTGTGCATATTGTGTATTTTGTTCCCGCAATGAGAAAGTGCCTAGGAAAACTATTTTGTACTCACATTTCTAGACACAGGAGTGTCAGTGGTAAATAAGACAGACAGAATCTTTGCCCTCAAAGAGTTTATGTTCTGATCAACAAAAAAAATACAAACAGATACTAATTTTAGACTGTAGAAACAAACAGGATGATTGGCACCATAACTGAAAACAAAGCTCAGTTTTAGCGAGGCTCCTCTGGGCAGGATCTCCTGAGGCAGTGACCCTGAGCGATATGACAGAAGGATAGAGATGTGAGACTGATGTACTATCTCAAACACATGTATGGCTGTTGTCTTAGTAACTTTTCTCTCATTGCTGAGACAAAATGCCCAATACCCAAAATTAAGAAAGGAAAGATTTATTAATCTTATAGTTTGTGGAAGTTTCAGTCCATAATTAGCTGGCTCAAAGTAAGGTGGCCTGGCACAGGAGCAACACTTCAAGATGGCAGAAGACAGCAAAATCAGCAAGAGCAAAAAAGGGGAAAACAAGCCTCTTTTTCTCCCTTATATTGTATACAGGTTAGCCATCCTCTTGTCCTTATCTTAGACAGGTTCAGGATATTTAAAAAGTGAGAACCCTGGCCCCATGCTGAGTCACTTAGTTAAACTTAGAAACTTCTCAAACTGACACAAGGAACAGCATCCTGGAGTTGTAAGGACATGTCCTCTACACCCTAGGATGTAGAACTGCCGAGTTACTTAGTTCAGTACTTGACACAATGTATCAAGCATCACCTTGTCTTGTGGAGAAGGAAGTGCACTTGCTTCACATTGGTTCAGAAGATGAAATAAGCACTGGTCAGAGTAGAAGAGACAGAAGTTGAACTGAGATCAGTTTAAGAAAGAACTTCCCAACCTACAGGAAAAAATTAATACTTTGCTGAAGTCATACTGTGGAATAACTTTTTTTTAATTTCCAATTTTTTTCCTTACAAACACACTGGGTGATAGTGGGAACAACATCCATGAGAATTAATAATTTCTCCCTCTTGTCTTAATTGCCATCTTCATTTCTGGGGCAAAATATTTGACACCTACAATTTAAAAGAGTGGAGATTATGTTCACTTGTGTTTCAGAAGTTTAATAATGGCATATAGTAGGTCCAGCAAAGGATATCATGGTAGACAGAAAGAAAACAGAGAAGGGAGGAGGTGGGAAGGAAACATACTCTTCTAGCCTATGCCCCCAGTGACCCTCCTCTTACCAAATTCCACTTTCTAATAGCAAGTCAGCTATATACTTACTTTATAATCCAATGACCTTGTTGTGTAGGTGCATGTACCAATTGCCCATATTCATTATGTACTGCAAATACATGGTAATAAAAACTGAAAAATGTCCCACCTATAAGTGCACAAGGCATATCATAGCACCTCTCAAGAAGTGTGTATATTTATGTGCAATAGGCATGTATTAGAGATTCTAGAAAATGTACCCTTCATTAGGTACTATGTACTAAAATTTTGTGAGATTTCTACTTCTGAGCTAGTTTAAGGCTAAGCTGAATAATTTATGTTTAGCTAATGAACATATTTGTGGATTTTAAAGGTAGGTTGTGGTAGGCTATCTATAAACTTACAAGACTCTATCATCTTCCAAAAATTCATGGCCTGGCTCAGTACTAGACACACAACCAATCTCCAATTCATGTTTGCTGAAGCACAATGAATTGCTTACTGGGAGCAGAGACAGGTCAGTTAGGGTGCTTTAACCTTGGAGTCTTTAAGCTCTGCAAGGAATTCTAATAATGTTTCAGAAACCATTGGTAAAAGTAAATATGACACTCCAGATTCCAACCCAGTAACTTAAACTTAATGAAATTTCTCAAACGACAATTTCATGTGCTTCTATTATAACCAAATATTAATCATAAATACTCAGGAAAGTTTTTCATGGAATAGTCTTCTAAAGAATGTTGCAGAATGGCCTTCTAGTGCCTGTTTCTATGAGAATCCTGGATGTGGCTAGGATTTGTTCTCCATAGATATCAGCAGGAGTGAGAAGGGCACGTGCTGTCCATGACCTAGAAATTCTTTACAGCGTGATTCTCCTCATTACTGAGAAAAGTTTCTTGACTTAATTCAAGAAAATAAAGTTATATGAGGAAAGTAGTATCCTAGGTTTTAATGCTCCTAAACAAGTGGCTGTACAGAGAAACTACTGAATCTGTATGGAAGGAAGAATATGGAAGAGATAGATATTTTGGATCATTCGATCACTGATCTTCCTGAACACTAGTGCAAGAAATAAAGTGGGTAAACTCAAAATTGCTTTCCTTCTGTGAATCATAGCTTTGTCAAAATTACATGATTACTGATTCCACTTGGCTCCACATGGTGCTAATTCAAGCTATAGTACAGGAAGCAGTAAGATTCATGCATACTGTAAAATAAAATTCTTATAGGCCGGATACACTCCCATGGTCTCTAGAAGGCTGTTCACCCTGCTGCACTGTGTCTTCTATCTCTCATCCTAAATTCCTAAATTGTTGTTCTATTAAGTCATGAATTACTCAAGAGCCATGTCTCCTCTGTCTTTGTAGTGCAATGCCTGACAGAAAGAAACAAAAGAGAGAGAGAGAGACAGAGACAGAGATAGAGAGAAAGAGAAAGAGAGCATTTGGCTGGTAATGTATCACGGATAAATGTCATTTCACATTACTTTCCAGTGCCTAATAGCTTGTATAACTGTTCACCTGTGTCAGGCACTGTGCTAAATTCTTCACAAATGTTGTCTCTTTTAATCCTAAGACAATCCTATACAGTAGATGCTATCATCATCATTACTGCTTTAATCATCATTATTTTTACATTGAAAAGCAGGCCTTGACTTGAAACCACTCTCCTATTCTGTGATTTTTACCTGGTATAAACTACAGGGGTAGTATGTAGAAAATGTGTGCCTTGCTTTGTTTCAAATCAGAGTCAAGGTCTCAACTTCTCTAAGTGCCAATTTCTTAGCCATGTGAGGGCTACTTTGGTTGAATTAACACATTTAAATAAATAGGAAAAGGCCAATAGGCAGGAGTGACTTTTCTGCTTCCATTTCCCTTGCCTCTTTGTCCTGTCTTCCAGTTCTAACACAGAACTTCTAGACTGAGGTCTCCAAATAAAATAAAGTTACAATGGCCAGTGTTTGGGGGAGTGTAGGGTGGATCCCTAGGGCTTTGATATGCCACAAAAAAGACATTTTATTTTTAATTTGATAATATAAACTTGTGAAAAATCTATATATGAATTCTACATCTCAATTTATGTTTTTAAAAAAGCAGTCAGTCATTTTGCTGGATACTGGGTTAAGTAACATGGGTGCATGATCTCTGTTAATTCTCAAAATAACAAACACTCCCACTGGTTTAAATTGTTATCCCTTGGCATCCATGTAAGAAATTGGCTCAGGGGAAAGTGATCAGATAATAGCCAAGACAATAGCACTGACAATAAAGAATAAAGGAAAAAGCTTTAGGAGTTGATTTTTATCAAAAGAGGCAAAAGAACTGTTTTCCCTGACAATATGCATATCTGTCTTGATCAGCCCCAAGCAAGCCAGGACTTTTCAGGGTTACAGAGCCCTTTATGTGAATGCATAACTAACCATTGTAGATCACTGTGGCTTGAATTGGAAGAGGGTGACCTTATAGATAAACTTGGTGAGTCTGACTCAAATCTTGGTGAGCAGATGGCATCTTTGTGCTCTTTCCACCAGTGTGGCTGTACTGGTGGGCCTGTAGCTTGGTAACAGCATGAAACTGGACTTCAGTGCTCACCAATCCCTGTGCAGACATCTTCAACTCATCTCCACAACAGTAAGTGGTAGGCTCTCTGTCAGGAACATCAATATCTCAAAAGATAGCTCATGGATCCCATCTTAGCCACATAGATTTTGTTGTTCTAATCATGTCTGACAGAATGCATGTTGAATGTCAACATTGAAAATTAGAGTATTTTACACAAAATCCAGATTTCAAGGTGTACTAGAATATGTATTTCAAGGTGTTTTAGGAGATCTGGCCACATGGTTCTGCATTCCTACATGACTAAATGTACTGGAACTTGAACATAATGTCTACTTTGTGGGTTATTACTATATTTTTGTTTTGTGGTATATCTTGTATTTCATATTATCACACAATGGGCTAGCATTTTATTTTCTTTATTATTAGTTTACTAAGTTTTTGAATAGGTCATACTCACATTGAGTACAAAATTTAAAACCTGATGTTGAAACTTAGGGAACTGGGAAACCAAGCAACCAGCTCACCTCCCTGGTAAGTGGCTGTGGCCTGGCAAGCTGTGACTGCTCCAGGGTGAGAACCACCAGGGTCTCCTGAGATCCATGCCAAGTTGGAACTTCGGGCACTAGAAAACCAAGCAACCAGCTCGCCACTTTGGTAAGCAGCTGTGAGCTTACCAGTGCATGGGCTGAGAATCAAACATCCCATCCCCACCCTCCCATCAGCAAGTGGAAGCCAGAATGTGAGCATCTCTTGGGAGGTTGACCATATGCAGTATAGCAAATAAGGGGGATTTCCTTCTACCATCTCCTTGAAGGCAAATATTTTTATCATTGTTTTGCTTTATTCTGATTAATGGTATTGCTCTATTCAATATTCTGTTTTGATAAGTTCTATAATGTTCTGTATTTCCTTTGATTTTGCTATACCTGATTGAAAGAACAACTATTGTGAACATAACGAGATATATTATGGTATTTATTACTGTTATCGTGGTGTGCTGTGAAGTTCTGTACCAATTTCACTACACTGTCTCAATTAGCTTTGTTCCATCTTGTTCTGTTGTATTTTACTACCTTCAAAATAATAGAAAAAAATTTTTTGAAAATGGGTAAAAAGGATAAAATGAAAAGAAAGTTTGTAAATAAGAAAGGGAAGAAGGGTTGAAGAGGTGGGGAGATTTGGAAAAAGAGGAATCAGGACATATCATTACAGGAACACATTGCATATAATGAATGTGATTGTTATGTTTATCTATATTCTGCAAATAAACCTATTTTTAAAAAAACACGAAAAAAATTCAAAATCTACAAAAGGGTATAAACATGTTGTCTCCCAGCCAGTCAATGCTACTTCCTCCTCCAGAAATGAACATTACTACTAGTTTTTATGTGTTCTTCCACTGCATATTACATGTACAATGCACACACAGCAGATTCTCATGCAGAGTTTCTAAAACACCTGCAATCACAAGACTAGAATTTAGATCAGGGTTCTTAAACCTTATGTACATTAGATATCTTGAAATATGAGTGATTCTGCATAAAACCACAACACATTCACAGACTCAATGATGTGCTCCCAGTACCTCCTATACACTATTGTTTAGTATTTGCCTAGGATATACATCCTAAGTTCCACTGATTTACTCTTGTGTCAATGTCACAGAAATAGTATTTGATAGTGCTGAGCAGCAGTATACTAATGATATTTCTACACATATTTCTTGAAAAATTAATTACAAAACAACCTTGTAGAAGATATCCATGGCCCAGGTATCAAACCCATTTCCTATGAATTATGAGACAAGAACCTTCCATTCCAGTTCCTAGGGAACACGTGCCAGATGCTCACTTTTATAGCACCTTTGCAGCCAGGGCCCAGATATCAGATTTGTTTCTGCCTTAGATTATGAATTGGAAACTTGTGGCACAAAATAGAGAAACTACTTATAAACTGTTCTGGTAAAGGTGACCACAGTGACAACAGCCCCACTTGGTTTCTTTGGAAGCACCAATGGCAGCTCAGTCTGCACTGGAGACATTGGCTGTACAATCTGTGATAGGTGGGCCCAGTGCAAGGGACAGTGATCTCTTCACAGGACAGGTTCACTGTGGAAGGTTGTGCATCATGCTTGGCTGATTATCTAACCTGAACCAAGATTCTGTGAACTATCCTCTAAAAATGTACCATATGTTTGTTGGTTTCTATTGCTTTCAACTAAAAAACTAAGTGACACAAGCTTTATTCTCCTTGAATATATATGATGACTTGGAAATTGTTTTCCAATCAGAGACTTCTTGGGAAATGAACCATCATAGTAATTTAGATGAAAAAGGAACAGAAGACAGAAACTGCACAGCTTTAATGAAACTATGGTACTATATGTCTCTTCCTGTCCCTAAGAAAATTGTAAAGTAACAGCAGAAATGATCATGCTAAATAATGACAAGACTTTTGTGCTAGTCTCTCATCATCCCATCAAATATTCTCAAATGACATATTTATTTAAGATTCATTTAACATTTGAAATTTTCAAATAAAAGAATATGCATAAGTCATATAGACATTTTTGAGAAATTTATAGAAGAGATAGGGTTTTTTTTGAAGAAATTTCAATATGATATGAATATTACTGCTGGACTAGTATAACAGAAAATGGTGCTCCAGCCAGTTTATTTGAGTTTCTTAGTTGCCTAGGTACTAGTTCCTGTTATAGTTCCTGTTACTATTGTCTCCTAGAAATGGCTGATCACTGTGATGCATAGTTGGTTGCTATGATGCATATTGTAAGAAGCAATCAAAGACAGATTCCTCTTTACAGACCCCATAGAAATCTCCTTCCATGACCCTTGGGGATCTGACATTTTTATAAGGATTTGCTCCTTATCAGTGCCCATCTGATGTTAAATGAATCTGCCTCCAAATCCTGGGTATAGTTTCAGTGTTTCTGCTTGCTATTGCACTAGAGGAAAGAAAGAATTATGTGAAACCATTTTTAGTCAGGAAAGGAAGTTTATTGACTGGGTTGATCTATTTTCAATAGAACAGTGTGTGATTAGCTTGTGTCTCTGGAAATGTGTGAGATTTTCAAGACAGCAAAGAGTTGAAATAGAATTATATCTTTTCTGGAAAGGCATTATGACATGTGTGCAAAGTTTTTCCTGTATTTCCTACATTTTATTCTACCAGAGTGGATAAAGAATTTTTCTGTAGGATCTAGCAACTCTAAATTCAGATGAATTTTATTGTGTCCCTCATTATAAAGAATTGGCACAAATCTTGGTCTGGCTTCTGCTTCTATAACAGAACACCTGAGACTAGTAACTTATATAAAGAAAAGCAGTTATTCTGAGTATTCAGTTTACTTCCCTTGATATTACAAGACAATTCTGGAGGCTAGGACATCTGAAATTAGGCATCCACAGCTAGTGAGGGCCTCCTATTACTTCAACTCACAGTGAAAGGGCAAATGGGCACAAGTAAAAGGGAAGCAAGATGAGATGGATTTATTTTTTAACAACCCACTCTTCCAGTCCCACAAGAATGAGCACTCACTTACCAGAGAAAAACAGTCCATTCTACAGGGCTCTGCCCCATGACTCAAACACTACTCAGTAGGTCTCATCTCCCAACACTGCCTCAGTGAGGAATTAAGGTTGTAATACATGACATTTCTTTGGGTGAACACACTCAAACTACAGCACACACCAAATTAGAAATTTTAGAGTTTTGTCTTGTATATCATCACCTTGTTTCCATGGTGAGAATTTAGCTGGCAAACAAGTGTTAGTTCAAGTCTAATGGGAGCTTTTAGGGCAGGTATGGTAAGGCTATTTATTGGACCAAACCTCTTCCGTAGTAGGAACTTTGCATCAGACTTAAGTAAGTGCTGTGGGTTGAGAGACTGAGGAAGGCTGTGTGTGGAGAGAGAAAACAGTTCCTTCACCAAGCTGCTCTGCTACCAGAGCCACCTAAATAAACTAGGAAGCAGGCATTTGTGGTAATAAGGTGTAGTGCTTGTAGTTGTGTTTCTCACCATAAACATATTGAAAGCTTTTCCTGGCAAACCAAGTGGAAAATTTCTCTGACCTCAATCTTCATCTGCATTTCTCACACCAAATAGTTTTAATTTTTAAGGAACTATGTTACTCTACTGTGAAAAAATGAATGCCCACAAGGAAATAAGAGAAACTCTTGTGAACAAAACCTGAAACAAAGAATTCTGCTAAGAGAATTGAAAAGAAAATAAAACTGTTCTAAAAGTTCAATTTAAGATCAGTCTTTGGAATGGAGAGCACATTTTTTCATAGCAACCTAGTTATAAATGGTGATTGAGTTCCCAGATGAGCCCACAAAGGACTATTAACTCACAATATTCCTGTAAAATCAATCATGTTGTCCCAGCCATGTATAATATTTTCATATTGTTACCTATTTTTAAACTATCATGTGTTCACTTTCTACTATAAAGCTCACTAGAGGTAGTTTTTCAAATGAATAAAAGCATAAAATTAAAAAAAAACTCTCCAAATCATACCATTTAGAGATAATCATTTTAATATAATTTATTCCAGTTATTAAACTTTCTAATAGATTTATTAAAGTATGATTAACATAAAATGAACTGCAATGTCTAAAATACATGATTTAATATTTGATAAAAGTGGATAATTATGAAACTATTATATTATTGCAATCAAAATAATGAGAAAATCTATCACTCCCTCCACCCCAATAAAATCCCTTAAACATCTTTGTAATTTCTTTTTCTGCTCTTTATCCCCACACACTGGTCTGCCTTCTGCCACTGTCGATTAAATTGAAAATTCTATAATTCCATATAAATAGGTTCATATAGTATGACTTTTTGTCTGACTTCTTTCATTCAGTGTAGTTATTTTGGCAATTAAATTACATATAGCCTATATGAATAGTTTGTTTTTGTTGCTAAGTAGTATTCTGTCGAATTAATGTACATGATTTACTTATCTATTCTTCCATTGACAGAGTTGGTGTTGGAGGGAGGCCATCAAAATGGTACCTAACAGTGAGGAACCCAAAAGCCTCAGAACAAAAAGATTCATGTCCTCCTCCCTCACTCCTGGCTCTCACCCTCACACTTCCCTGAGGCAAACCATAGGAACTAGAATTCGTCTTCCCTAAGGCAGGTTGTAAAAAACAGATCCTCTTTTCCCCAAAGCCAACCATAAAATTTAAAATTATTCCTCTAACTTTCCTCTATCTTTCTGTACAAGAGCTAACCATTAAGAGATTAAGACCCTCATTCTAGAGAAGTCCTACATCATACCCCAAAGGAAGAAATACTACAACTGAGTCACCAAGAAGAAACTGAGCAGCCACCCTTTGCTATGTTCCCCGCATCAGTTTATCACTACAAGAGCAGACCTTTATGTTCAATTATATTTCTTCATGGCTAGCCATGCTTCATAACTCAAGGATAAAAACGAATAATTTGAAGTTAGTTGTCCCATGTCTGAGTTACCTAATAAATTTTGTGTATTCTTTTACTGTTTTTTTTTTTAAACTAAATCATTCACCTAAGAGTCTCTATTCTGAAGACTCCTGCATCACTGAAAACTACAGTGAGTACGTTTATGCTCTTCCCTTTTACCCTGTCTTAGATCTTTCCTGTTAGATCTGTCCTGCTATAGATCTTTCAGCTATGACCCTTTATGATGGTTTGGAAAAAGAACATCCTCTTTTTCAACTTGTACTTTGGCTTTGTGGGTAGCTTTTTCCCACACCAACAACCAATTATACAATTCTCTGACACCCTGTGTTGTTTAATAATTCAATTCAATTCTGATTCTTAATACCTAGAATTAGCACAGACCCTGAGAGTTAAGGACTCAGACTCACAAAACTGTCCCCCTTTTGAGTACCAGCTACAAACCAAGTCTTTTCATGGCAGCAAGGAAGAGCACAGAGAAGAGCCAAAGAGGAGATAGGCAGGGAAGAGTTAGTTACAAGGTCATGCTCCCATGACTGTTCCATGACCCATCCAGACTTGCTCCCAAGCATCTCTCAAGCCAAACAGGTTGATAAGGTTAACCTTACATATACTTGATTAAATCATTGACCACTGGTGATATAGCTCAATTTCTAGCTCCTTTTCTCACTACAGGTGGAGATGATAAGCTGAAAGTTCTAATCCTTTAATCATGTACTTAGGTTTTCTAGTGACCAGACCCATCCTAAAGAGATCTAGATGTTCTAGAATGAGTCACTTCATTATCTTTTACTTCAGGTCAGTTCTATAGGAACATGTTAAAAAATAACAAATGACTCTTTTATCACTCAGGAATTTCAAGGGTTTTAGGAACTCTGTACCAAAGACTAGGGTTATTTCCTGCTTGAGGGTGTTATAAACAAAAATGTTATGAACATTCATGTACAAGTCCATGTATGGATATATGTTTTTAATTTTCCTTGGTTAAATATTTAGAGGTAGAATAACCGAATCATATGGTAGATGTGTTGAATTATTTATTTTCCAAAAGTGATTGTAGCATTTTACATTCCTATTACCAGTGTATGAGAGTTCCAGTTGCTCTAAACTGCCACCAAATCTCACTTAAAATCAATGTTTTAGGTTTTAGATATTCTACTAGATATATAGTGTTATCTGAGTGTGATTTCGATTTGCATTTTTCTGGTGATTAATAATGAAGATCTTCTTTCCATGTATTTACTAAAATTTTGCATGTCTTCTTTGTTGAAATATCTGTGAAATTTTAAATAGGGCTATTTGTATTCTTACACTTGAGTTTTGAAAGCTTTTTTAAAAAAAATTATTCCTTACTAGATGCATGATTTGCAAATATTTTCTCTCAAACTGTGATTTGTCTGGCTTGTCTTAATAGTTTACTTCAGAATGGAAGTTTTTTTTTTTAAGATTTTATTTAAAGAGAAACAAAAGCATGTAAAGGGTACAGATAATACAGAATTCCAAAAAAAAGATAAACAATAAGAAATCACTACTTAATAAATTACATATTAACCTCTTAGAAATAGTTGTTCAAGTTACAAAATTAAAGCATACAAAGTACATAGTCAAACAGTGAGAGTGTGAACAGCTATGCATGCATGAATCTCTACGTGTATTTCTATCTCTTCTGTATTAGAGGGAAAAGCAAAACTTAGCAAGACA
Organism: Hydrochoerus hydrochaeris; assembly: GCA_004027455.1. Classification (NCBI taxonomy): domain Eukaryota; kingdom Metazoa; phylum Chordata; class Mammalia; order Rodentia; family Hydrochaeridae; genus Hydrochoerus; species Hydrochoerus hydrochaeris. The sequence continues at coordinate 120,550 of PVLA01004430.1, forward strand.
AAACAAAACAAATTCCTATAAAAACATGAAACCAAAAAGTTGTATAAAACCACAGTACAAGGTAATCTACAATGATTACTGTGTTGTTTCTTATTATCTTCAATAGAATGTCTATATCATCAGGCATAATTGAATATAACAGTATAATTGAGTATAGCAGTAAATAACAATATTAGTAAAATAAAACATTGAAGACAGTATAAAACTTCAAATGCAGGTAATAATCAAACCAGAGTGGATATTTTAGTGGATCTTGTCATCTTAAGTGCAGTTGCCTATACTCTCAGACTTGATACTATCAATCATAACAGCTTTGAATAAAATCTATCAATACAAAACAGCGATCCAACAAACCAGATTCGATTAGGATCAGTCATGGTAAAACACTGTAGGTTATACAGAGCTTTAGATTAAGTTAATAGGAAATTAAGGATGATTACCATATTATATCCTGTAATTTTTAGGATTACTGTCTGTGCCCTCAAATCTAGTACAGGTAGAATGACTGGAACAGAATATAATACATCTAAGCAGACTAGTGTGAGTAATCTGGGTTTAAATCCTGGTGCACTATTAACAATATAGCGTATCAAGGCCATCTATGTTAGAGTTTCTAGTTTTCCTTCTCTGCCTTATTTCTGCTATGCTACTTTTCTGCCTTTGTTTTGTTTTCTCCTTCATTCTACTGCCTGCCCCATTCATTCAGGCCTTTCTGCCACTGTTCCTAAAATCCTGGCATTTTTTTTCTCTCTCTCTAGAATGTCCTTCAGCATTCTCTGCAGGGTTGGATTGGTGGTCACAAACTCGCCCAGTTCCTCTTTGTCATGGAAGCATCTTGTTTCTCCATTAATTTCTAGTGACAGTTTTGTAGGGTACATCAATCTGGGCTGGAGGCCACCCTCCTTCCGGACTTGGAAGACTTCACTCCAAGCTCTTCTTGATCTGATGGTCTGTGTCGAGAAGTCAGCCATGATTCTGATGGGCTTACCTTTATAGGTAATCTGTTTCTTTTCTCTGACGGCTTTTAATATTCTGTTTTTATATTGAATTTCTGGTATCTTAATTATTATATATCTGGGTGTAGCTCTGTTTTGGCTGTAGGTGGCTGGAGTTCTGTATGTCTCACACAACCGAATGTCATTTTTTTCCCCCATGCTTGGGAAGTTTTCCTTAATTATTTCCGTGAATAGCCTTTGTAATTCACCTGTTTGAATTCCTGCTTCTTCATTCACATTGCTTATTCTTAAATTGTAGATTCTCTTGTCATCTTCTAGCCTTTGTATTGTTACTGCCTGTTTCCTTGTTATTTTTAAGAGATCTTTCCTTTCATGATCACACATTGCAAATTTGTCTTCAAGTTTTGATAGTCTATCCTTAGTTTCTTTTAAGGTGTTTTGCCAGCTTTCAATGGAGTTTTTAATTTCCTGGTAGTCTCTTTGAACCTGCTTCATGTATTCTATATTTTCTTTATATTCTTTATTGAATGTTTCTCTTCTTTTTTTGTGTTCCTTCCTTCTTCTGTCTATGTCTCCCTGAGAGATGCTTCCTGAGAGCATTTCTTTTATTACTCTACTCATGTCTTGCTTTACCTGATTTAGTATTTCAGTTTTGAGCTTGTCTACAAGGTCCCGAAGATATCTCTTAATGTCCATTGAAGCCATGTCTGATGTTTCTTGTTTGCCGCCCTCAGGCTCTCTTGCTTTTCCCTCTCCTGGATCAGGGCTCTCAGGGTTCTGGGTTGGGGGCCTCCTCCTGCCTCTCTCTCTCCTGTCATGGCCCTGGCTTCCTCCACACAGGTTACAGTGCAGGTCCCAGCCCCTTCCCTATTGGCCACGTTTCCTCCAAGGCACTCTGACAAGGGAACTCTGCCCTTTCCTGCCTGCTCTTGTCACTGAGGTGTAAGCAGGCTGCATATGCCTGCCCCTCCCCACTGGGCTAGCCAAACTTCAGGGGTGATCACCCGGTTAGTGCGTGCTAGGTGCAGGGAATCAATTTGGGACGTCTCATTGGGTCCCGGCCATGGGGGTGGCCCAGTCCAAGCAAATCTCATGAATCTGCTCTGGGGAGGGAGCAACCAACTGAAGTCACTGTCACTCCCAGTTCAGGCTCCTCCTGCCCGATTCCAACATGTCGCCCACCTGGTCACACCCTTCCCATGGGGGGGTCTCTCTCCCAGCACTGACCATGGATCAATGAAGGTCCCTCCACTGGCTCTGGTCTCCACTCTCTGCTGGGCTCACAAGCCCCCAAGTTCAGTGCTGCTGTTCTTCCTGTGAGTGTTGGTGGGAATGAGTTTGGGTGGCTCTGCCTGCAGGCACGGATTCAAACTGGTGCAATCTTGGCAGGTCTTCATGAAAACACTCTGTCCCTTTAGTTTTTAGCTGTTTCAGTTGTAGTCCCACAGTATTTGATGAGCTTTTTTAAGTTTTAATTTCTTCCTGTGTCAAGAGGATCCATCTCTCTCTGTCTGGGTCTCTCCAGGGTGTTTTATTCTGGCATATGAGTTGTTTCTCCTGGGAGGCTTTGTATTCTGTTGTTCACTGATTGGATTGGCCATATTGTCTTCTCCAGAATGGAAGTTCTTAATTTTGATAAAATTCAATGTTTTAATATTTGTATGACTATCGATTCCTATCTTCTTGCTGAGAAATCTTTGCATAACCAGTTATAAAGTGTTATGTTTGCATTTTACTTGTATGTATATGGTCCATTTTTATGTTGATTTTTGCAACATAAAATACAGATCTCAGGAGTTTATTGTGTTTTGATTTGCTTTTTGAAGGGGTTATTTATGGACATCTAAATGTCCATGCATAACTGCTAAAATGATTTTCCTTTTCCTTCTAAATTGCCTCTTCCATTTTATCAGAAATTAATTCACTACATGTGAAGAATAATTTCTCCAGTTTGCTCCACTGAACTATATATGTTTGTGCATTTTGACTGTGGCTTTTAAAGTCATATTAAGTAGGAATACTTTTTTTCAAAATTATTTTCATTGTTCTCAGTCCTTCCATATCTACAGGAAATTTAGGATCTGATTGTCAATTTCTATTCATACAGAATTTTGATGGCCATGATGTTGTATCTGTAAAATTTTAGAAGTACTATAATTTTAACAATATTGTCTTTTCACTCATCAACATAAATTGTATTTTCATTTATTTAAAACTCTTAATTTCTTTCAAAACTATTTGTTTCCACTGTGAAAGCTTGCATTTCTGGTCTTAAATTTATTTCTATTCCATTTTTATTATTATATATTACCAAAGTTATATACAATTGGCTTATCTCATAACCTTGCTGAAAATTTCCATTAATTCTGACAATTTATCTGTGCATCTCCATGTTTTGTATTCTGTAGAATTTTTTTATATACAAGATTATGAAATTTGTGAATACAGATCATTTTGCTTCTTCCTTCTTCATCTGGATGTCACTTATTTCATTTTCTTGCCTAATTGTTCTGAATAGGGTCCTTTGGCACAAAGTAGAATAGAGATAGAGAAAGCAGATATCCCTGCTGTTATGTCTCATTTCGTATCATATAGAAAAAGCACTCAGCCTTTCACCATTAAGTATATGAGTGGTAAGTTTGTCATCAGTATCCTTTATTAGATTGAAGTTCTTATTAATTTCTATTCATCTGAGTTTTTAAATGAAAAGATGTCATTAATTGATTTTTGAATATGAAATCAGAATTTTTACAGATAAGAACAAGCTAATTATGCAATTTATATGGAAGAGCAAAGAGATTAGAATAACTGAAACATGTACACCACAATCAACCTAGAGTGAGTTACCATCATCTCTCATCTGGACTATTTCCAATCACCTCCTAATGTACGGATTACTAAGGTAAGATAGAACAAGTAAAGATAGGTAGAAAAGAGACAAAGAAAATCACAATTTTAAATCATAGTTTTAAGAAAAACTGTACCTTCAGGACCTAAATTTACTCAAAGTTACAATATCTTTCTCCTTTCCCAGAAACTCACTGCCCACCCCAAAATATTCTTAAAGTGTTTGAAGACAAAATAAACCTGTAAATTGGCCCCTGGGCCCATGCTTTTCACTTCTAAATTGCTATTCCTCCTACAGCCCTCCATCCTCAAAGTGGACAGCATATCTCAACTTCAAATACGTGTAAGTGATTTACATTTTAATGTAGTCTGGCAAATGCGTAACATGACAGACCACAGGAATACATAACCTAGATCATCCATCTTAGTGACACCACCAAAGCCATAGAAATGTACCCAGCTGAGGACCATAATGAGTCTCACTCTTCCAACACCTGTGTTCTCTTTTGAGAGTGTATACTGTCATTTCCTGCTAAATAACTACTTCTGTGCCTCCTGCTGATGGATCCTGAAATACGTTTTGTGATGATAATTATGAACATATTTCATGGGTGGGATGAGATGAGGTCCTCAGTCTCCTCTTTGGGGAAACTTCTCTGACCCTGTCAGATGACATTATTACCCTTGCTCCCAAAAGACTAGTTTTACAGTCTGTGGTTCTCCTAGTACCTGAGTTAGGTTGTTTCTCTCCCTTTAGCAAGTTCCCATCTCACTCAGAGTAAAATCCCAAGTTCCTACAAAGGACCTGGGCGACATGCCTGCTTACAACCTCTCCAGGCCTATCTTCTACTACTCTCTTCCAAGCTTATTCTGCTCAGCCTACACTGTCCTCTTTGCTAAACTCAAATAGACAATGTCTTGTCTCAGGACCATTGTTCTCACCATTCCCCTCTGCCTGGAACTTTCTTCCTTGAGATACCAATATGTTTCCTTCCCTCACTTTATCAAATCTCTGCTCAGATGTCATTCTCTCAAAAAGGGCATTCCTGATCACTCTTTCAAATAGCAGCTTCTCCTTCAGTCTTAATCCTTTGCCATCTTTTTTATGTTTTTATTAAATGGAGAAAAGTAAAACAAAATTTCATAACAAAATAACAGGAAAATAACAAGAGTTAAATGTAGTGAATATTAACTTTAAAGTAATTAATCAGATTACAAGATAGGGCTTAAAAAATTCTCCAAACAATATTAACATAAAACTTCTTTGCAGTGAACTAAGAGAAACCAGTAGTGTTAATTATCTTGTATTTTGTTTTGTCTCCTTTCCCACATCCTAGTTCCTTTTTCCTTTTTAACAATTTCTTCCTATTTCACAATATCTTTTGTGCATTTTGGAACTTATTTACTCTTTCAGTTGCTAACAACATGGAGACAATACAGTGCTTACACATGTGAGTCTGATTTCTTTTACTTGTGAGTGTGGTCTCTAGTTGCATCCACTTACCTCAAATTTATCCTTCTTTATGGCTGAGTAGTAGTCCATTGTGTAAAAAGACCACAGCTTTTTAACCACTTATCAGTTGATGGGCAGTTGGGTTGTTTCTAAGATCTAGCTGTTACAAAGTGTGCTGCTATAAACATGGGTGCACATTCATTGCTGAGGTATGATGTTTTTAATTCTTTCTGGGAGATACCAACAAGGGGAATATCTGGTTGAATGGGACCTCTAATCCTAGTTTTTTGAGGAATCACCATACTGATTTACAGAATGGTTACATCAGTTTACACTCACACCAACAGTGCAGAAGCATTCATTTTTTCTCACTTTCTCTCCAGAATTAGTTACTGGTTGATTTCTTGAGATAGTCATTTCTGGAGTGAGATGGAATCTCAATGTTGTATTAATTTGCATCTCTTGAATGACCAATGATGTTGAACATTTTTTCATATATTTATTTGCCATTTGTATTTCTTCACTTGAGAAGTGCTTATTCATCTCAGATGCCCATTTTTGTGTTGAGTCTTTGAATTTGAGAGGCCTAACTTTTTTTCAATTCTTTACATGTTCTAGAAGAAGCCCTTTGTCTGAGGGACAGTCATCTAAAATGTTTTCCCATTCTGTGGGTTTTCTTTTCATTCTGTTGATGATATCTTTTGATGTACAAAAGTTTTCTTAGTAAGATGAGATCCCAGTTTTTGATTCTTTGAGGTATTTCCCGTAAGATCTGGGTTTTGTTCATGAACTCTGTTTATATCTACATCTTCAAGATATCTACCTCCTTTTTGTTCCAGTATATTTAGTGTTTCTGTCTTAATATTTAGATCTTTCATCCATTTTGCTTTAGTTTAGCATGATGATAATCATGTGTCTAGTTTTAGTCTTTGACTTGTGGAAAGCCAGTTTTATCAGCATCATGTATTAAAGAGGCTTTCTTTCTTTCAGTGAGCATGTTTGGCCCCTTTGTCAAAGATAAGGTGGCTGAGTGTCTTCCTAGTTGGGTCTGCATCATCTAATTTATTCCACTGATCCTCAGATCTGCTTTTTTTGCCAGTGCCATGCTGATTTTATCACAGTAGCTTTGTAGTATAATTTCACGTCAGGAATTTTGATACTCCCTGCTTTGCCTTTGCCACCCAGCATTGCTTTTGCTATTCTAGGCCATCTTTTTTAACCTGGTGTATTTTTCTTAATAATGGAGATCAGAAAATGATACCCCAAAGAATGGTGTTTTAATATATTGAAAGGGTTTGGAACCTACCTCAGAATCCTACCTTAGAATCCAGGTTCCTTCCTTCACTTCCCAATGCAGGGAGAGGTTTTCTGCAAAGCTCCTTTGTCTGTCTGACAGGATCTTCAGAAAGAGAAATAAAATTGCTCCCAGTCTTCTTGCCAAAATTTAATTAACAAGAAAAGATTAAATTCTCTTCACAGAAATAAAGACTGAAGTCTGTCAACACATATGGATAGACTTTTGTCACATACCATTGTCCTCTACTTTGGTTCCATAAAAAGTCATTTACAAACTATTGGCTGTTCAGCAGCCAGATGGACTTTGTCCCAGGTCATTGTCTTTCTGCAGGCATGCACTGAATTTCCCTAAAGAACTTCTACCATTCCCCTAAAAACTGTGTGCATTCCCCATTCTCCCCCTCTCTTAAGGGAAAGGTGTACACAAGTTTCTGAATTGCTTTGGGCTAGTGGATAATTAATGATGAGATTATCTCCATGTACATAATAAATTTGTATGTGTTTCCAATTAATCTATGTCAGTTTATTCCAGGAATGCTTTACAGAAAAGGGGAAATTTCACCTCACATCTACTCTGTACTTTCACCCTATAAATTATGTATTTGTGCAATTACTTTTTTATTTTCTACTTCTCTCTAGATATTAGCTTTAAGAGAACAGAGATATTATCTGCTGTATCCCATAATCTAAAACAATCCTTGGCATTGTAATAGATGCTCAGTAAATATTTCTTAAGAGAATGCTTCTCATATAAAAAGAACTTTAAATTTTTAATGTAATTAAACTTGCTAGCTTTTCCTTTATGGTTTTAGCTCTTGTGTGTCTTATTTAAGTAGAATTTTTCTACTGAAAAATTATAAAAATACTGCCCCTACAGTCAGCCCTCCATTGCCACAGGTCCTGTATATGGATTTACTCAGTTATGGATCAAAAATATTTGGAAAAAATTCTAAGAAGTTCTAAAAACAAAACTTGAATACTGTGTTGAATCAAGGTGATATAGTGATATGTGGACAGGCCCTGCTGCAATCTCCCATCAAGTCACTGACCCTTCATGTCACTGGTACACCATTTTGAGTGTCACTCACCTCATGTCTCATTTTTATATGAAATAGTCCTATTATGGTTACATCCATACTGAATGTGTACAGACTTTTTCTTGTCATTCACTAAACAATACAATATAAAAAACTGTTTATATGGTATTTATATTACATTGTGTTAGGTATTATAGGTAATCTAGAAATGACCGAAATTGTACAAGAAGATGTACATAGTTATTATATAAATACTACCCCATTTTACTTATGAGAATTGAGCATCTATAGATTTTGATATGAGGACATAGATCCTGGAACCAATTCGTTGTGGATAACAAAGAGTAGCTACATTCCTTCATGCAGGTGAAGACAGCTTGTCAACTGGGTTGGCTTAAGAGCCATACAGAGAATTAGTAAAGCACGTTTGTGGCTGTGTCTGGGAGTCAAGGAGGTGTGACCTGGGAATCCATATCTGGTTCCTCAGCCCTTCCTCTCTGGTGCCGTTCTGTTGCTCTGCTGACCACCATGAATTAAGCAGCTTTACTCCGTCATGCCCCTTTCCATGATCTTTCTGCCTTGAAGGCTACTTAACCTAGATTGAATCCCGTGAAAATGAAAGCCAAATTAAACCTTTCCTCCTCTAAATTGTGGGTGTTAAGTATTGTGTCGCAGTAAGGGGAAAGCTAACTGATACAGCCTTCAAATGTTTTTAAGTAGCTATAATATAGCTACTTCTGTTAAGTAGCTATGATATAGTATTTCTGTTCAATTTTAATCTATTTTTATAAATGCAATCTAGGGATCAATCTTGTGTATAAAATAAAAATTGTCCTAACAATGCTTATTGGATTTTCTATCTTTTATTGGTCATTTAAAAGGACAACTTTAATACAAACTCTTTCTTCTAATCTGTTCTTTCTCATTCCCATTACCTGTATTTCTCCCAAATCATTAAAAATGTTATGTAAATATTAATTTATTATTCCATAATATTCCAACCCTTGACTATACCAAAATCTATATGTTTCCAATATTTGGACTTTTGGGATGTTTTTGTTTTTGTTCTTTTAGCACTGAAATGATTATTTACAGTAAATAAAACATCTGTATTCAGTTGTTTTCTTGAAATAAATTCTCAAGCATAAAATTACTAGATCACAAGATGTGAATGTGTAAATTTCTTACACAAAATGCAAAATTATCCTCCAAGATAGTTAAACCAACAAACCTCCCTTAAAGTATTTACCAGTATATAAGAATATAGTTCTGCTATGGTGTGTATAGTTTAATATGTCCCTCAAGGGTTCATGTATTGAAATATAATACCTATTATGATGTATTAAGAGGGTGGAAATTTGATCCAACTATGACATATGATATGCAAACCTGGGGCCTTTAGAAAGTAGTTAAGATTACATATGGTCATTAGGATGTTACACTTGTATTGAATACTAACAGCTTTACAAGAAGAGGCAGAGAGACTGGAAGACATACACACACACACACACACACAGACACACACACAGGCATTCCCTGCCTCTTGCCCCTGTGCCTTCTCTGAACTCTGCCAACAAGATCAACAGATGCTGTCCCTTTGAATAGAAACATAAGACAACATAAACCTCTTTTCTTTGTAAAGCTTGCCTCAGGTATTTAATTAGAGCAGGGAAGAACAAACTAACACCATCATGTTTTTAAAACAGCTATAGCAACTCTCAACATCACAGTCATTAGGCCATAGGTAAACTTCTATCTACTTAAGGATATGGGGACCAAAACATATTGTTTCTCCTAGTCTGTCTGTCTTTCTGATACACACACACACACACACACACACACACACAGAGAAGGAGGGAATGTTTGTCGGGGGAGTGCAAGGAATGGAAAACAGCAAAGAGAGGAAGGGGGAGGGTAGAATTGAATAAACTGGTCTGTCAACAAGGGGTGGAGAGGGGAACATTAGCAAGAAAAAAGGAAGGGAGCTGGAGAGTCCCCAAGCACAGAAGCTAGGGAAATGAAGGAACAAATTCAAGAAGCGTTATTTAAAATGTGTGCACATCTGAGTAGCAGAAAGACCAAAGAGGCAGCACAAAAGGCCACACAACGGAGGGGAGCCTGGGAGCAGGATTCAGAGCAGGCTCCTTCAGAAAAAGAGGAAACTGGCATTAGAAAGTCAATAGCAGCCCCAACTACCGGTTCTGTTTTTCTTTAACGTGAAATCTCTGCTGCTCTGAAATTACGTTATTAAAAACCCATTATTTTTATAGGAGGAAGAAGGCATGGATGGGAAGCAAATTGAATAGATGGTGCTGGAAGCTGGACTGAGTGGCAGCCCCAGCCAGAGATGCAGACACCCACGTGGAACAGCTCCTGATGGGGGTCGGTCGGGGGCTTTCCAGCTGCCAAGCTCTCTGTCTGGCAGATCTGTTTACATTTTCATGCCCAGACTGTGAGGGGCACTTTTGGCAATGTTGACCAGGGGCTCAGACCTTACTCTTGGTATCCCATGGTGCTGACGCTGGGGCAGAAGGCTCAGCTTGACAGTATACTTACCACGAAGTTGTAAAATATCTTGAATGTCTTTAACCCCAGGTTCTCCTGGTGGCTGCATTCTCTGATGAACACTTTTTGTAACTAGATCCAGAGGACAAACACAACCCTTCTGGGCAGTGATTCTACGAAAATAATAATGAGAATTTTATGTAATGATTCTTGGAGAAGGCTTGATGTTTGTTCAGGAGAAACAAGTTAGCACTTCACTTTTAAAGCCTCTTACAGTGGCTGCTAGCACAGAGCCCCATGCATAAGGACTCTGGGATCATCTGCAGAAGAAAATGGTACGATGCTACATCCTGCAGTGCAGCTCTTCTCCTGCTCTCAATGCTTAGCGAAAGTCTACTAAATCTCACAAAATGTTCAGTAGCAGGTTTTTTTTTTTTTCCTAGAAGTTGAAGCAAATGCTTCATCTTGATTTTGAAATGAGGTAGAGAGATAGCACAATCCATCTGTGGATACAAGGGACACTTCTGACAATCCTGAAGTCCTACAGCAAAGTATGGTCTCAGACCCCTGGGTCTCAAAGAATCAAGTAACTGACCAATAAAAAATGAGAATGAGTATTACTAATAAATACTGATTATATATGAAAGCAGATACAAACTAAGGAAATGACACAGCTTTCCAGGAGTTGCTAGTCTAACCTGAGCATTAATTTCAGGCAAAAGGGAGCTTGGAATGTGTGTTCATGACTATGATTAAAATAGAGAACACACAGTGGAGAGGTAGGTAGGATCAGAAGTAGACAAATTCTATCAAGGCAAGTAGCTTAAAATCAAGGCAGTATGTTCTACCCAGATAGAAAGATGGGAAAGGAAGGACTCCCAGGAGCACAGAGGCAAAGACAAAAAGCCAGGAACAAGCACGACAAATGTGAGGGACACTTGATCCTGCTGGCATGAATTGTCCTACTGGACAACACCTTGAACTGAATGTCAAGAAAATAGAAAGAGAACTTCAAGGTCAAAATAGTCTCCAGTGCAGGAGGTCTCCACATTTCAGTGAAGATAGTCACAAACAATATAGGATGAGTATCCAAAGCTTGAAGACAGAAGGGAAATCCTATAAGTAATTTATGACTGTGTGTGATCTGAGACAGTACCCAGCCATCAAGTGCCACTTCATAGATCAGAGATGTGTTTCTCTATAAAAATATTATTTTACTATAATGAAAACATCAGAAAAGTAAATCTGGACCCAAAGGAAAATTTCTCAGTTGCAACCTGTAAATACTGCCTGAGTGTTCCCAGGCCTCTGGGCTCCTGGGGTATTTCTCCTCTCTTGCAGCCTCAGCCTGTTGGTATTCAGCCTCTGCCTCTGAGGAGGAAATTGCCAATTCCAGTCTCACACAAGGAATTAAGGTCAGAACAATACAGTATTTTACAATCCAGTACAAGCTGCATTTATCCAGAGCTTTTCATGCGTGGCATCTTAAAGTTCTTTATGACCCTTTTTTAAAAAAGGAAAAGAAAAAAATTTAAAAGAGAAAACCTTCTAAAAACCCAAACTCCCACTGAACTAAATGAGCCATTGAGAGTGAATGGGATTTAACAGTGCCCTTCAGAATGGGAACAGAAGTCCCACTTGGATAGAACAAGAACAACAGAATCAAAGGAAATCACAGCTCAGAGAGGTCTGCACAGGGCCTGAAATGTACCCTTAGCTCTTGGAACACTGATGGGCTTTGCTATCTGTGGCAAACACAACGTGCTTCAGATGGGGGTCAAGAGACAAGGTTCTGTGTGTACAGAAAAAGCCAAAAGGCCAGCTTTGAGTCCTGAAAGATGCCCAGCTCCAGTCTCCATATTTGCTCTGTCCTGTCCACAGCCAGCAGGCCCTGTATTGGAAAGGGGTTCCACTTTGGCCATTAGATTCCAATCCCAGTTCCAGCTGCCTTCTCAGGCTCCCCAGGCCCTCAAAAGCATTCCATAGAGCCCAGGCCATATTTTCCTTTCTTGGAAGTCCCTTCCATTTAGAACAACCCCCCCATACCTCCTCATTTTCCCTTTTACCCTGCCCCCAACTCTCTGACTCTCCAGTGGGTTCTTTCAGAAAGCCAGCCCCCTACATGAACCAACCTGACAAATTCATCCCCATAGAGGTGCCACAAGATGGCAATCACTTAATGTTCTGTTTATCTCAGAAAGTATATTTCACTTTAAAAGACCCTCAGTGTCATAACTAGAAGGGAAGCAGAGGATGTTCAAACTAAATGCTGCCAACTGTCGGTGTCTGGGGTTGCCTTGGTGCACTGGGGACCAACAACGGAGTTTCTTCTGCACATGGGAACCGTCTCTGGATGTTGACAGAGGAAAGCTGTGGCCTCACAAGTCAGTCTCTAGGCAGCTCGGATACTTTAAATGGACAAATTGCAGTTTTTATTTTATTTTATTTATTTATTTATTTATTTATTTATTTTTTGATTGGGAGGAATCTGTAGAAAAGATGAGACAGCTTATGAAAAGAATCAAAGAAATTACTTGTTTTGTAGTAATCAGCATTGAACCTTGAACCCAGAGTTTTCATACCAAGGTGTATCCCCAGCCCTTTTTCATTTTTTATCTTGAGACAGAATCTTGGTAAATTGCCCAGGTGGGGTTCGAACTTTGAATCCTCCAGCCTCAGCCTCCCAAAGTGCTGGGATTACAGGTATGTATCTTCACTTCTGGTTAAAACTTATTTTTTAAAAAAAATCCATGCACTATCAATCTGATTTAACTATGACACTTTCCTTCTAGAGATTTTTTGACAAGAAAGAGACAATATCGACAATATCTGTTAGACTCAGAGCAGATTTGGAACATGTTAAGTGTTTGATAGCTATGTATTCCCAAATTTCTGTTTGCTTAGTCTCTTTCCCTCTCCACCACTTAAATCCTTTATTCTCATGCTGAACTTTGTCCCAATTCCTTCCCATGGTCATTCTCCTGGGACCTAGGGAATTGGTAATGTAGGCAGTAGCGTGGGGGAATCTCGGCACTGTTTGGGAGGACTTCATCACATCTTGACTCTTGCCAGCTGCATGATCTTAAAGTATTTCGTTTTCCTTGGTCTTGTCATACATAAAATGATCTCACTGAATGAAGTGATATTTAAGGTCCCTCCTAGGCCTAAGATACATGGTTTTATAAGGAATGTTAGTACAGTAGCATGTGACCCCTATGAATTATGACTACTGTGCTTGAAAGTTACCAATCCCTTCAATTTTATTATTTTTCTTTTCTACTTCAGTTTTAACTAGAAGCCATCTTTCCTCCTTTTTGTGAGCACTAAGATGTAGATAATGAACTTTGAATCAAAGGCAAGCAGAGCGCACTGCAAGATTAACAGGTGGTTTGCTAAAGCATATATTCCTAATAACCACCCAGGTAAAATAGTAGTGACAAGAAAGTGAACATTACTTGTTCTCCTAGGCTGTGGTCTCCAGAATTATCATCCCTAGGGTTGAAGGAACCAGGGACCCCACCATCACCACCACCATGTGATCTTAACAGGGGAAACTGAGAGAATGGAAGTTGGGAATGGGTGGAACAGTATTGCAGACACTACAAACATGCTCTAAAATTTGTGCATCTAACATTCTGACTTTCAGCTACCAATATGCACCTTGTCTGAAGAGATTTTTGACCCCTAGAGCCCACTCTGCCTGGGTCCACAACAGGCCAGATTGATAATGTGCATAGAAATAGTCTACCAAAGGCTAATGAAAACTGTGGATAAATACCTACAGACTCAAGCTCTTTCACCTTTTAGATGAAAAAAGGACATACTTTGCTGTTCCCAGAGCTGCCCAGCAAGCTCATGCCCCAGTTCCCCACAGTGGACATTTGCTGAATAGGTGTTCTCTATTGGCCAGAGTCCTTGGCCTGTCCTACTTCCTTGTTCTCTTATTGGTGTTGCCTGGAATCACTTTGCAATGAATGATTTTCACTCAAATCCACGTTTCAGAGTTTGCTTATGGAGAGGATCAAAACTAAGATAAATGATTCAGCTTCTAAAGATACAGCTCTGTTCTAGGGTTAACTTAGGGGTTCAGTCGGTAACTCACTTATTCATTCACCAAGTATTTACTGTGTGCCTGCACAATCAGGCACAGAGCAAATGCTGAAATGCTACATGTACATGCATGTTCTGGGAAAGATTCATAGATGAGTATTTGACTGAGAGTGTCCATGACAAGAGATGGCTGTAGTAAGGGAGAGGGATTACAGGATCACAGTGGTGCCAACTTCTGCTGGACACAGCAAGTTCCAGATGTACTGGCTGGCTGTGTATCCAAAGATGAAAGGCTGATTTCTGAGCAGCTTCTCATCTAACACCCACTATCTTCCCCAACTCCCAGTAACACAAAAGCCTCTTTATGATGTGAGGCATGAAAAGGTAGTGCTGGCAAATTTTGCTCAGGGAAATGAGTAGCAGGAATAAAAGACCATGCTACATTCTTTGTGTTTGTCCAGGTGTCTGTCCAGGCACTTCCAGGGTCTGACCTGCTACAGGAGATCATCCCGGCCTTTGAAGCCTGCAGCCATTCTGGCCATTAATCCTGCGCAGCAGCCTGGGAAATGGATGTTGCTTCCAGGATGGGCCCCTGCATGTCAAGAGAGCAGTGTACCCCTGAGAGGCAAGGGAAAGAAAGCATGCAGACCTCACTGCGCCATTTGGTCTCCCAAGAAGAATGCATGACTTTTTAAAAAGAAATATCACATAAAAGTGACTAGGATTCAAAATGGGAAACTGACAATTAAAGCAGCTGAGTAAATGGTGTCCACATAAGCACTGTTCTGCCCCATCATCTGTAGGAGATCCCGAGGATCTCAGGGATTTTTACTATACCAAAGTCAGGATGCAAAAGGGAGGCTTCTCTCTATTCTTCAATGCCCTAGACACTGACTGAGGGCCTATGCATATGAGAAACTCAAATCCAGTTTGGAATTTCTTATCTATATTGACACAAGCCAAAACAACATTTCCAAACCTCAATTTCAATCAATATCACTTACTAGGTTCATGAATTAAGTAAAGGCTGATGAAATACAGTGTTCATATCAAGCAGAAATATCCATCTGAACATATTTTTAGAATTCCCTATATAGGGTAAAAGAGGAGGAAGCGAGAGAATGGATTTTCTCTTGGGCTGTTACCATATTGGTGACAACATAAACCTAGAAAGTTGTCCCTCTTCCTTGGATGCCACAATAAAAAAAGAGGCATAGTATGAACTTTCACCTCTTCTTACAAGAAAAATTTAAGTATGATGTTCTAAATTTAAAATTGACCACTTATTAATATATTTTATAAGCAACATTTGTTAAATTAACCTGACTTTGAAAATGAAAGGTCGGATCTTTCACAAATTAGTTTAGGGTAACAGAATTTAATACTCATGAGGAGATGGTGTGAGAAGAGTGGAGGGGAAGATAAGGAACATAATCTAAATTCCCAGTTCTTGTTCTTTCTTGATTTATTTTTCAGTTTCATTTGTTTGTTTATTTATTAGCACATCATTGCACCTCAGGTCCCATTTACTTTCTCCCTTGCTAGTGCCCCTTGGCTGTACTTCACATGATCACGTGGCCACCTTGAGTAAACTGAGGCAAAACTTGCTAGGGCTGAAGTTACTCATTTGCTTTCTTCATCAAAATTGGGTGAGTATCCAATCTCCCATTTGAATGCTAATATAATATGAGCTGAAGCTATGATGTTTTCCCCCTGTTCTAGCTGAGTAGATAAACTTCTTCAAGGAGGGAACTGGAAAAGAAATTTAAGGCATATTTAAGTTGCAGTCTCCGGAAACACAAAGACAAGGCATGGCTTGATGGATTGGTGTCAAATTTGTCTTTAATGACTCTTATCCTACATTCCTATCTTATTACAGGCAGCTGCAGACTAACCCACATTTCTGAATGTACTTTAAAGGACATGGAAAGATTAAATAATGCATGAAGGATTTCCTGACAAGTCTGTCAGAATTAAATTCTGGAACATGAAGGACATGGCTCAGAATCTCAGGAGCAACAAGAACAGTAAGCAATATCACTGACAATTCTGAATTTAAATTTTTAAAGGAAAATTTTTTTCAGGCTTAAGAATTTTCATTTTACCATATTTTACAGACAAGAACTACACTCTATACAATGAAAACCATTGGCTCACCACATACAGATGTTGAGCTCTTGAAATATGGCTAGTCTGAATTGAGATACGCCATATATGTAAAAAATGATTTTTAAGACTTTGTGCTAAGCAAGGAAAAATAGCTCATTAATTTTTATATTGGTTACATGTTGAGATAATATTTTAGATAGTGTATTGTTTTAAGTAACATTATTAAATTGATTTTTTACTATTTTGGGAGGTGTTAGTTATTTTTGGTTTTTAATGCAGCTATGTTAAATTCTGTCATATGGTTCACATGAGTGACTTGCAATGTATCCCCATTATACTAAAGTGGACATTTCTTTTTCAAGA
Organism: Hydrochoerus hydrochaeris; assembly: GCA_004027455.1. Lineage (NCBI taxonomy): Eukaryota > Metazoa > Chordata > Mammalia > Rodentia > Hydrochaeridae > Hydrochoerus > Hydrochoerus hydrochaeris. The sequence goes on from PVLA01004430.1 coordinate 137,166, forward strand.
ACTGGGAGAAGTTTGACAGTTTATCCTATAGGCAAGCTAAGAAAGCCCAGGATGCTTAGAAGACACAAGACTCCTGGGTCAAAGTTTAAAGAGAACTTATTACTCACAGCAGTAACTGCAGCCAAAGCATCAGCATTTTTGCACCAGTTCACCAAATCCCCCATTACCAGAGGTCCTGATAACATCTGTACATATATGTCTTGCACTGCTTACAGGAAAGGGGCTTTGAAATTATTTTGTGTTTTTTATGAAGTATGGTAAGCAAGTTTGCAATTAGATATGGAGGAAGGTGGTATCTCTACCTTTTAAGGCTGTGAAAAATCCTTGAAAAGATTGTCCTCGAAGAAAGAAAGTATGTGCACTGTGTGCAAGATGTGCAAGAATGTGAGAGATCCATGAAAATTGTCTGCCAACATTCCATTTCCATTAACCTTCTTAGACTGTGCATTTCTTTTTGAGGGTTGACTTGACATGTATTTTTTATAAGCCAACATCATTCCCTAGCTCACTATTTTTGAATATTTTATATCTGCATTGAATTATATTCATCATATGTTAAATTTGCCTTCCTTTCCTGGAAAGAACACATTTCCTACAGATCATTACATTCAAATTTTACTTACTGAACTTGTGTCACCACTGAAGAAAAGACAAGAATCAGAAAATGCAAGTAAAATAAAGGTTTTTCTGGACAAGTGAATTTAAGAAATATTTGAAAGCACTGGCACTTTAAAAGCATTTGTCTAACTAAATAGTGCCTGTAAATCTCAGTCTTGACTCTAGTCTCAGTTTCCATGACAGCACACAGGGCTGAACAAGCTTGCACTTGCACACTGGAACTTTATGCACTCAAAGAGTTTTACCAACATCAAGTACCTGATTTTCACAATGTGGTGGTGAGATTTATCATTAAATATTACTATCCAGATTTGACTAGCTTGAATTCACTTGCCTCAGGCTCCAAAAGTCAAAGTTAAAAGCAAAATGTGGATTCAGAATATCTGCCTCCTATCCTGTATTAACATCCCTAGGGTCAAGAATACTTTTTACATACAAAACCACTCTTCCACTATGATTGGAAGCCCCATTCAATCCAGCTATTCCCCTCCTGGGTATTTTCCCAGAAGAACTGAAAAGTTCATGTCACAGTGATATATGTACACCCATGTTCATAGTGGCACAATTTGTGATAGCTAAATACTGGAAACAACCAAGATACCCAGCTACTGCAGAGTGGATGAAAAAGATGTGGCATTTTTATACAATAGAATATTAGTCAGCTATAAAAAAGGATGATCTTGAGGCCTTCATAGGTAAATGGAGACAACTTGAGACTATTCTCATTAGTGAAATAAATAAGAATCATATTTGTAAATACCACTTTGTGTCTCTAGTGTAAAAAGTAAATAATAACTATAAGTGTAATAAAACCAAAATGTGTAATTGCTATTGTAAAAAAGAGGAAAAGAAAGTGTTCTAAGGGATATAACTGCATGTATGTTTGAGTGTGTAAAATAGATGACCATATTGCTGAATCTTTGTTGGATCTTTGAGCAGAACTTCTTGCAGTCTCACTGTTTGAATGTCTACTATGGATCCTTTAACTTTGTAACTTGAACAACTACATCCAAGATGACAATATGTAATTTATCAACTAGTGATTTCTTAGTGGGTTTTCTTTTCTCTTTTTCCTTTCTTTCTTTCTTCTTTCTTTCTTTCTTTCTTTCTTTATTTCTTTTAGAATTCTGTATTGTTGCTACTCTTTTTTCTGTTTTGCTTTTTTTCATCTCTTTAAATAAAATTTTTAAAATGTATAATTGCTATTGTAAAAAAGAGTAAATAGGAAGTGCTATAAAAGATATAACTGCATGTGTATTTAAGTGTGTAGGATTGATAACCATATTTCTAAGTTCTTGTTGGATTGTTAAACAGATCTGTTTGCAGTCTCACTGCTTGAGTGTCCACTTTGTGTGCTTTAATTCTGTAACTTGAAAGATTATTTCTAAAAGAACAATATGTAATTTATCAACTAGTGATTTCTTACTATCTTTTTTTTGAAATTCTGTAATACATCTATACTTTTTCTGTTTTTTTTTCTTTAAATAAAAAAAGAAAAAAAATGTAAAAACAACCCCACTCTTCCTTGTCCTCTTAAGTACCTATAGTAAATAGGACCTCATTTTGCAATACTATATTTTTAGCACTAATTTATTTTAATTCTTTTAAAATTATCCCTACCATTTTCCCTCTATCTGTGAGAAGATTGGCTCCAGTTCCTCAAAGTTATCAAAAACCATGAATGCTCAAGGTCCTTATATAAAATAGCATAGTATTTACATATAACCTGTGTACATCCTCCCACATACTTTAAATCATCTCTAGATTAATAAAAATACTTAATGCAATATAAATGCTATATAAATAGTTGTTATACTATATCATTTAGGGAACAGTGACAAAAATGTCTATCTACTTTTTCCCTACAATTTTTTTATCTTATAAAAATTTTGCATTCACTGTAATTTACAGATTTTTATGAAAATGTTTCAATTTAAAAACTTTGAATATTATTTGTCTTATTTTTAATGTCTGTGGATCACTGAGAATAAGTACAATTTGCAGAAAATGGAAGTACAAAACTCAATTTCCAGAGTTTTACTATTGGCCAGGACTGGGTGTGGTGGCACACTCCTATAATCCCAGCACTTGGGAGGTTGAGGTAAGTGGATCCTTGCAAGTTCAAAACCAGCCTAGCCTACAAAGTGATCCCAAATCCAGCCTGAACCACATAGCAAGACCCTATCTCAAAAAGACAAATATATATATATATATATATATATATATATATATATGGACTTTTAAATATTTTATATATTCTTTGTCTATTATGTAAGTCACAAATGTTATCCTGGTTTGTAAGTTGCCATTTCATTTTGTTTATTATTTTTATCATCTTGTAGATATTTTCATTATCATTTAATTAAATTTATCAATTTTTTAATATAACATCTGAGTTTTGTCTCCTACCAGGGAAAGTGTTTCTTATTGTGTGATAATAAAAATATCTATTTCATTTTTTTCTGGTACTTTATACTTTGTTTTCTTCATGATTAAATCATTGATTCATCTGCAAATTATTCTGGCCTTAGCTGACTCAGGCATTCCAATTTCTCTCTTCCAGATGTCTGTTAATCCAATACTAAGAAAAAAAAATGTTTACAGAGTCTTATAATTTACTATTAGTAAAATATTTATTTTACCCAATATGTGTTCTGTATGAGAATAAAAGTATGTGACCTTTGCTGTGTAGCCTGTTTATTATTAATAAATATTTGCCATTGAGGATCAGGGTATAACACATCTGTCTATTTAGTGATAAATGTTTATAGTATTCACCTACAGTACAGTGGTCCTGAGAGAACCAGAGCCAAAGAGAAGACCCATCTCAGCTGTGTCTAGACACCTGGCTCATTGAAACTATGAGATAATAGTTAATAGTGCTTTAAGCTACTAAATGTTGGAGTAATCTGTTACACAGCAATGGAAAAAATACAACAGACATATGTGAGAATAGGGAAGTCAGAGCAGAAAACGGAGTCAGTTGAGATTCTTTTCTGATTGCTTATTTGGCTAGTGAAGAAAGAAACCAGGTCGTCAGCAAAGAGCAAGAATGCAGCAAGAGTCATAGAGATCTGAAACAAGATGAGAAGGTGTAAAATTGTTAGAAGTATGGGAGAATCAGTGGATTAAGAAAATATTATCAGCAATTACCATAGGAGGCTAGGTTAAGATAAGTGGTAATGAATGCAATATGAGAACAGTCAGCATGCCTGTACCACTTGTAGCCAGGTCCTATAGGTGGGTATAGGTACAAAATTTCAGAGGTTCAGCTTTCACTAAGACTAGGTTTTTACCTGACAGGCACAATAAAGGAAGAAGAGACAAGTAAACTGAAGATGTCTGTAAACATTAAGACGTACATGGAAAGGAAGACAAGACGGCCAATCAGTGAGCAACAAAAAACAGAGCCTCCTGGGAGAAACAACTCATATGCCAGAATAAAACACCCTGGAGAGACCCAGACAGAGAGAGATGGATCCTCTTGACACAGGAAGAAATTAAAACATAAAAAAGCTTGTCAAATATGTTGGGACTACCACTGGAACTGATGGACACAGTGTTTTTGCCATGACCCGCCAATTTTGCAGCGGGCTGAATTTGCACCAGCCTGAATCTGCCATTGCCAGCAAAGCTGCCCAAACTTGTTCCCACCACGACTCACGGGAAGCAGAGCAGCACTGAAGTTGGGGGTTGGTGAGTCCAACAGAGAGCAGAGCCAGCAAAGAGACTTTCATTAATCCACAGTCAGTGCTTGGATTGGGACACCCCCACACACAGGAAGGGCGCAATCAAATGTTAGAATCTGGCAGGAGGAGCCTGAACTGGGAGCAACAGTGACTTCAGTTGGTTCCTCCCTCCCCAAAGCAGATTCGTGGGATTTGCTTGGACTGGGCCATGCCCCTGGCTGGGAACCAATAAGCCATCCCAAATCAATTCCCTGTGCCTAGCAAGCACTAACTGGGGGAAGGCCTCTGCAGCTTGGTTGGCCCAGTGGGGAGGGGCAGGCTTAGGCAGCTGCTGCTTGCACCTCAGTGATAAGAGCAGTCAAGAGAGGGGGGAGGACCCTCGCAAGCATGCTTCAGAGGAGGCATGGCCAACAGGAAAGGGGGCTGGGACCTGCAATGTGACCTGTGTGGAGGAAGCCAGGACCATGACAGGAGAGAGAGGCAGGAAGAGGCCCCCAGCCCAGAACCCTGAGAGCCCTGATCCAGGAGAGGGAAAAACAAGGGCGACTGAGGGCAGCAAACATACAACAGCAGGAATGGCTTCAATGGGCATTAAAAGATGTCTTTGGGACCTTATAGATGAGCTCAAAACTGAAATATTAAATCAGGTAAAGCAAGATATGAGTAGAGTAATAAAAGAAATGCTCTCAGGGAGCATCTCCCAGGAAGATACAAATGGTAGAAGGGAGGAACACAAAAAAAGGAGAGAAACATTCGATAAAGAATGTAAAGAAAATATAGAATACATGAAGCAGGTTCAAAGAGACTACCAGGAAATTAAAAACTCCATTAAAAGCTGGCAAAACGCCTTAAAAGAAACTAAGGATAGACTATCAAAACTTGAAAACAAATCTGCAATGTGTGATTATGAAAGGAAAATCTCTTTAAAATAACAAGGAAACAGGCAGTAACAATACAAAGGCTAGAAGATGATAAGAGAATCTACAATTTAAGATTAAGAAATGTGAACAAAGAAGCAGGAATAAAAGCAGGCGAATTACAAAGGCTATTCACGGAAATAATTAAGGAGAACTTCCCAAGCATGGGAAAAGAAAATGACATTCAGTTGTGTGAGGCATACAGAACTCCAGCCACCTACAACCAAAACAGATCTACACCCAGACATATAATAATCAAGATACCAGAAATTCAATAGAAAAACAGAATATTAAAAGCCATCAGAGAAAAGAAACAGATTACCTATAAAGGTAAGCCCATCAGGATCATGGCTGACTTCTCCACACAGACCATCAGATCAAGAAGAGCTTGGAATGAAATATTCTAAGCCCTGAAAGAAAATAACCTCCAGCCCAGATTGATGTACCCTGCAAAACTATCACTAGAAATTAATGGAGAAACAAGATGCTTCCATGACAAAGAGGAACTGGGGGACTTTGTGACCACCAATCCAACCCTACTGAGAATACTGAAGGACATTCTAGAGAGAAAGAAAAAAAATACCAGGATTTTAGGAACAGTGGCAGAAAGGCCTCAATGAGTGGGGCAGGCAGTAGAATGAAGGAGAAAAGTAGACAAACAGGCAGAAAAATAGCATAGCAGAAATGAGGCAGAGAAGGATAACTAGAATCTCTAACATAGATGGCCTTGATACACTATATTGTTAATAGTGCACCAGGATTTAAAAACCCACATTACTCATACTAGTCTGCTTAGATGTATTATATTCTGTTCCAGTCATTTTACCTGTACTAGATTTGAGGGTACAAAGAGTAATCCTGAAAATAACAGGATATAGTATGGTAATCATCCTTAATCTCCTATTAAGTCAATCTAAAGCTCTGTAAAACCTACACTGTTTTACCATAACTGATTGCAATCAAATCTGGTTTGTTAGATCACTGTTTTGCATTGATAGAGTTTATTCAAAGCTGTTATGATTGATAGCATCAAGTCTGAGAGTATAAGCAACTGCACTTAAGATGACAAGATTTACTAGAATATCCACTCTGGTTTGATTATTACCTGCCTTTGAAGTTTTATATTGTCTACAATGTTTTATTTTTTACTAATATTGTTATGTACTGCTATATTCAATTATACTGCTATATTAATTTATGCCTGATGATATAGGCAATTCTATTGAAGATAATAAGAAACAATACAGGAATCATTATAGATCACCTTGTACTGTGGTTTTATATGACTTTTTGGTTTCATGTTTTTACAGGAATTTGTTTTATTTTGTCTTACTAAGTTTTGTTTTTCCCTCTAATACAGAAAGGATAGAAATACATGTAGAGACTCATGTATGTGTAGCCATTCACACTCTCACTGTTTGATGATCTATGTTGTATGCTTTAATTTTGTAACTTGAACAACTATTTCTAAGAGGACAATATGTAATTTATCAACTAGTGATTTCTTATTGTTTATCTTTTTTCTGAAATTCTGTATTATCTCTACCCTTTACATGCTTTTTTTTCTCTTTAAATAAAAAAAGACATACATGGAATATAGAGTGGGTAAACTGGAAATTGGAGAGAGTAAACAGATGGCATAACTCGTGGTCATAGGTCCTAACAATGGCAAATAATTTTAAAATCAGAATTTAGTGGTAGTTACCTGCAATAATGGGACATGAAGTATAATTATTTCTTCATAATGTAAAACTCAACCTGCTTATTTCTTTTGATACATCAATTCTTCGCATAGAAACCCTTGGAAACATAAATAAGACAACAAATACAGGTTACTTATAAAGAATTAATGTTACCAAAAATTTAGAAATAAACCTGATAAATTTTGATAAATTCACACCCCAGAATGTTGCATAGCAGTAAAAACAAAGTCCAGCCATTCGCAGATGCATAGAAATATCTTCTTTATAGAATGGAATGCAAAAAGTACAAATCATAGTAGATCACATGCATTGTAAAGGTGAAAAAAACTAAGCAGTATACTGTTTGGGAATGCATGAATATGTGATACATATGTGATTCATTGTTAAAATTAAGAAAATTTAAGAGTATAAATTTTTTAAAAAATCAAGATACAGCATGTACAGATACAAATTCCCTATAATCAATTTGGTCATTAAGTATACCTAATTGCACCAATAAACTTAAATCAAAAATAATACTAAGAAGAAGAGTATAAATTTAAGGACAGTGGTTATTCTTTAAGATAATACAAGGAAATGTAAGGTCAAGAATGACACAGGTAGATGCAAATAAAATAAGATAAATAGAATGAGAAGAGATGGGCAAATATTAGTATCCTTAAGGTTAGGATCACTGGCTGAATGAATTGATGAAGTAAAATAGAGGATGAGATGTTTGGAGAAAGAGATTTAGAGATTTTTAAAGTCAAAACCACTGGAAATCTCATCTATGTACATACTAAAATCACAAAGAATTAGTGAGCACAGTGCTAGAGAAAGTGACAGTGATCCAGGAATGAGAAGAAATGATCTTGAACTAAGTAATGATCCTGGAGTCTAAAAAGAGGGTGAAAGATGACAATATGATGTTTCAAAGGTGGGCATTTTTATTGGGGATGAGATGATGGTTTGGGAAACAATAAGAAGCAGAGATTTTATGGGCCCAGGGATGCAGGCAAGAACCAAACACCCTTAACAGAGGGTTGCAGAAGAAGAAGAATCTTTAGAAAAGAGCAGATTTGAATGAGACATAATGAGATTAATCCTGAGGATCTCAAGGAATATGCTGCCCCTGAGACTAAGGATGTTGATGAAATGAGAAGTGTAGAGCTACTGCCTGAGGAGAGGAGAGCTCCTGCCAGAATCATACAAGAATGTCAGGAGTTTCTTCAGTGCTGCAACAGAGACAGGAAGTCTGGTGAGGGTCTTTGTGCTGCTGTGGTCCCTGTTCTGCATAACTCTGCCCTCCCACACAATGTTGGTATCCAAAGCATGTTAGCCTGAATCAATTCGAAATTCATTTCTGTATGTTGACCACATCCCGCCTTCATTCTTTTTGAGTACCACCAAACCATTCAGAGCCTGCCAACTATTACACAATATTCACTATTTTATTTTATTTATTATTACCCACAAAACCCACTGAAATTATATTCACTGGCCAAAAATTCTGGCCAAAAAACTCAATAATTAAACAAATGAAAGACCACTGATCTGAGAGATGTTCCTAAGGATGGATCTGGGAAAAGGAATTACTCCACTAAGGCATGAATTCAGGCCAGAGGTCCAAGGTTAGAGAGCCCACTGGAGGATCAGTCAGACTCCTTTGGCTGTCTCCAGCATTCTTCACTAGGTGTTTCATACCCATGGTTTAAACCTTGGCATGCCATTCATTATTCAAGAGCTTAGACTGAGATGGTTGACATTTTAAAAAGTAATACTAATAAGTGAACAAAAGTTAGAAATTCAACAACTCTAATTGTTTGATCAAATATAACCACTATTGAAGATGGAGATGTAATTTAGTGGTAGAACAATTGCTCAGCATGCATTAATACTTAGGTACAATCTCCAATGTTAAATAAATTAAATTAAATTAAAATTTAAAATTCACTGTTAAAATATCTCATGATTTCTTCCCAAGAGTAAAACTTTATCATTATTCCACAGTATAAATTTAAAATCTAACCATCACTGCCAATTTAATGCAGCTCAATGAATTCAACATCTTTCAGTCACCTTTCCATTAATGAGACAAAATACAACAACTTAAAGAATAAGGTATTTATTTTGGTTAATAGCTTCAGGAGGTTCAGTCCATGGTCTCCTTGCTCAAAGACAGAAATAACATGGCAGAAGGACTTGATAGAAGAAAGCTGCTCACCTCAAGATGGCTGGGAAGCAGAAAAGATTATATAGAGAACCAAAGAGAAAGCAGTAAGGGGCCAGATATAGTTCTCACAACCACATTCCAGTGATCCACTCAGACACACCCAGAAGTGTGCTTTACTAATCTCATAAGTGTCTCATTAGTCAATTAAATTGCCAGTCAAGATTAACCATCATGACATCTATAATATTTCTTATGTGCAGGGCCTGTACTAGGTATCATAAGAGGGGAAAATGGCCATGCTTTGAGACTCTTATAAGAGAGATGAATAAGTAGTTTGTTGTCTATTATATAGGGAAGAGTGCTGTCTTCTTTTTAGGTTCAACCAAGAGCAGACTCTGGAACAGAGATTTAAGTACAAGTAGTTGGGACACGAAGTTGACATTGAGAAGGGAATGAGACACAGAAATGAAGACAGCCTCTAAAGGAGTTTTCAAACCATCTGTTGCTGTGGGCACTGAACTTGTGCCCACTAGGAAACTGCTAACAGCTACTAGAAAACATATGCCTCAGGGTTAGGTCATCTAAAATGCAAGGAAGCACAAGTATTTATACATCTTCACTTGGTTATTGGCTGAGGACTTCCCCTGGCCTTTGTTAATTCCCCCATCATTTCAATCAAATATACCAGTGAGTGAAGTAAAGTTTAAATGAGCAGAGAGAAACACTCAGTGGAAAAAAAGTACCATCATCAAAGTTGGAAGTTATGAACTGAAATAAGGGTAAGGAGATAGGGAGATGTATGTATCTTTCCTGTTACAATTATAATAATGTAGTAGAAATGCAAATAAAGTATACCACAGGGTCAGAACAAAGAGTGCTCCATTCTTGTTACAGTTTTAGAGAATATTTCCCAGGTCAGGTCCCAGTTGGACACAGTGTAATAAACATTTATCATTTTTATGTGGCATCTATGCTATTTGAGTGCTTTTTATGTTTGATTAGACTTCAGCTTTTATGTCTATGACTCCTTAAGACAGACACTAAAATCTCTTTTTCCAGATGCCCTTGTAGCTATGGAGTAGATATGGGACTTATCCTTTGCTAGACATACCTATGCAAGACTTGACATGGAGACTATGAGATAAATGAGGCACCAACCTGCATAGTCCTGTAGGGTAGTGCTGACATCCAGCACGCAGTACAGCCAAAAAGAGTCTAACATCCACTGTCAGAGGTGGAATCTGTGCTATCTGTGCCAGGCAACAGGATGCTCTCTACTCTGGGCCAATATTATCAAGCGTCTCTCAAGTCAAAAATAGATGTTTCTTTGAAATACATAATAGCTTTTAGAAGTTAATGCTCTGCAAAATGGACTATGGGTAGCATAATTTCTATTCTTTGCAACAAGTGACCTTGATATGATAGAAAGGAAAGAAGAAAGGGAGGGAGGTAGAGGGGGAGAAGAGAAGGGTAAGATCTGTTTAGGGAAAGATTTGTGGGCAAGGAAGTCCAAAGTCAAAGGCAGCATAAGAACAAGCACGCAGAAAATGAAGATCCGAAGTCTGCTAGAAATATTTACTGACTTGTGTGACCAGGGAAAAGGAACACTAAACTAAGTATTGCAGGTTCCTGGCAAGGAAGAACACTATAAAACTGAAACCATACTTTGAGAAATAGAGGTTGTGTCATAATTAGATACTAGCTGTGAGGAGGAAGAGCAAAGAGGTAGGAGTGGTTTTTGTGGCTTTACAGTGGGTGGGCTTGTTAAACAAAAGCACTGTGATATATCTAGGAAGAATGAGGCCAAATGTGAGAGGTCTGAATGGCATCTGGAAAAGGATTGGCTTTGTTATTCTTTAAGATCGCATTCAAATTCTGTGACCACATATTATCTGTATCCTTATTTAACTTCTTAAGCCTCAATTTCCTTATCTTTAAAACCAGAAATAATAAAATCTAATGTCCTAGCCTAATTGGCTTAAGACACCAGGGGACAAATCTGTAGTCCAACAAAGCAGATATATTGATCCACCAAAAAGACCATATATGAAGGAACCTTGGATCATGTCACCATGCAAAAAAAGATGAATTTTTATAAGATTTGGAGGAAGGGTAGAATTAAGTAGAATTTAACTGAAATGGTATTTTGATAGACTCAAACAAATCAACTTCAAGTCTGTACTTCCAAGTGAGTCAGAGTCCTCTTTCCCTAAGAAGGACAAAATTAGATGGATGTGAAATGCTCAAGTTCAGATCTTCATCACTGTCCAAGCCTCATAGACTAACTGGCAATATAGAGAGGTGGACTAAAACCAATCCTTTATATACTTCATTGTAAGGTGAGCTTTTGAGTAACTTCATATGATGGCTTCCCAGTACCATGTGAGTGCATCTTTGAACAGTGAAACACACTAATACATAGAGACGATTTGTACGACCTAAAGACCAAGGCTAACATCACAACATAACGTGTACTACATCATAAATAATCAGCAGAACAATATGTATCATGTTTTAATTTTGATAATATCAGAATACTACTTTCACCCATATTTAACTACTCTAGACATAATTTGGAGCGAAACAGTCCTTGTGCACCTCATGTAATAAAATTCTACCTTTCACTTGAAGTTTGAATATAATTTGTTTTTCAGAGCTAGAGATATAGTTCGGCAGTACAGAGCCTAGCTGGCAAGTGCAAGGTCATCAGTTTGATTCCTAGTACAGAAAAGAAAGAGACAGAAAAAAATATATTTTTCAGAAAACAAAATGCAACAGTAATGAATAGAATTGCATGGATATATAACCATTCACCAAGCTGTACACTCAAGGTTAGTTTACTTTATGTTTGCTATATCTTGATTAGAAGTTTTCTAAAAAAGGTAAAGAAATTTTAAAAATTGGCACCAAGGATAAACTTCTTGCTCACAATCTATAGCGATTCTTTCAAATGCAACAGAAATTACTGTATGTGAAAATTTTGAAAATTCTTTAATATTTGTGAAATTAAAAGCAATAATATCAACAATCAAAGACTTTCAAAAATGAGTAAAGAAGAAAAGAAATTGGAAGCACATTAAAATTCTTTAAGAATATCAGGTTAAGTCATCAGGTTATGCTTTGAACTCAGATTGCTCAACTCCGCAGTGTGCATGTTCAAACCCTAAAATATAGCAAATGAGTAGAAAGTATATAATTGATGACCTAATTAACTATTTTCACTGAGTCATTTGGAAAAGTTGACTTGTACTGCAATGAGCATAAAATGATAGCCCAAATACATTAGGAAGTCTTTAAAAAATTAATGAAATGAGAATAATGCAATCAGTGAAGAAATTCTGAAAAGGAAGCTTGCCATTTCTCAAGACTTTTATGACCCTTAAAGGAAGAAATAACAGAGAATAGATGAAAGCTTTAAGTATTTGAAATTTCCCCAAGTATCAAATCAGAATATACTGTACCCCAGCCTGCAGCTGGTAGGTCACAAAACACCACAGCTCCTGTGGGGATACATACTTGCGGTCAGGAAGTGGAAGCATTTGATCTACTGTCTTTTTTTGCTGAATCCAACATTGAGAGAGAACATTCTCCCTAGAAATATTCTTTATAGTCCACTGAAAAGTTTAATTTATTCAAGGTTAATCAGAGATTAATTTTTGTCTCTCATTCACCTCCATACACAGAGAGGATGCCAACCTAATGCCAGTCCACAGACTGGACTTCTTCAGGGTTTAAGGATCCTGAACTCATCAGGGATTGGAAATTTCCCAGGATGTCTCACCAATAATGGCAAATATCTATATCATCTATCTATATCTATATCTATATATCATCTATATCTATATCTATATCTATATCTATATCTATATCTATATCTATATCTATCTATATCTATATCTTAGAGCAACATTTGCTTACTCTGGCAATTTGCAGGATAAAGTATCTATTGATCACATCAACTTCTCAGCAATATTCACCACTCCATCACTATGGCCCATGTCTTAGTCACTATCTTATTGCTGGGAAAAGGTACCCAACATTCACAATTTAAAGAAGCTAAGCTTTATTTTGGCTCACAATTTGTAGAGGTTTCAGTCGATAGTCAGCTAGCACCAAGACAGGATGGCATGGCAGAGGGTTACGGCAGATGAAACAGTACCTGGCAGAGCAGGCAGGAAAAAATACTCATTAAGAGTGTCTTAGTTATTTTCTCATTGCTAAGACAAAATACCTGACACCCAAAGTTAAAGGAAGAAAAGTTTATCTCAGCCCACAGCGTGTTGAAGTTTCAGTCCAAAGGCAGCTGTTTCCAAGGCAGAGAGACGGAGGCAGGGGGCCAACACAGAGGAGAAATAGTTCATGGCAAGCAGGCAAGAGACAGTGAAACAGCAAGCAGCAGAAGCAGAGAAACAGCAGCAGCAGGGGAGAAGCAACAAAACAGTGGCAGCAGAAGCAGCAACAGGCCTGCTTCCCTCTCTCTTTATATTCCACCCAGGCTGTAAACCTATTGATTATTGCCACCACACACAAGGTGGGGCTTCCATTATGCACTCCTTAATTCCAGCATCACACCCTTAATCCAGCCACAAGCCACCTTTGAAATTTCCCACCTATGTTCACATAAGGCTTTGGGGGGACATCTAGATATAAGAAATAACACAAGGATATCTACATAATATGTATATATATATATATATATATATATATATCCATGCCCACAGTGACCCATCTCTTCCCATTGGGCCTCATCTCTTAACATCACACTTAGCTATAAAACCATCAGTGTGCTCATTTATTATCACACAGCCATGATCCAATATCGCACAACCATGATCAATCACCTCCCAAAAGCCCCACCTATGAGCACTTGAGGCTTTGGGAGGACATCTGGAAATGAACTGCGACAAACTGTGAAGCCAGACTATGTCTTCACAGAAAAAGCTTCCTAACCATAGAACCTGTTTTCTAGAATAGAGGTTAGCACCTTCTCAGAGTAGCCTATTATTTTCCTTTCATTCATAGTGTAGAAGTGGCAGGGCAAAAGGAAAGGATAGGTTGAATTCTGAAGTTTCCTGTCTAGAGGGAGCTGCACAGTGAGTGGCAGCTGTCCATCAGATGACTGGGTCTCAAACAAACCCCAAAGGGTGAACTCTCCTTAGGAGTGTAAATTTCAGAGTATAGAGCTGGGGCATGGAGGATACAGCATTACTTCTATTGTTTGTAGGCCTTGGGCAGCACTATAAATGAAGACCCATACATTTTTTAATTTATTGAGTAATACCAAGTTTCAGGATTTCATCCAACCTATCTAAATTCTGCTGCTGATGAGAATCACTTTCTTGCTCAATTTAACTATTTTGATCACTATTTAGAGAATTTACTATTTATTAAAATGTCTCAAATTTATTAAATTTACAATGCCAAGTACTAGCAAGTATTCAGACATGGGGAAATCTCATTTATTACTGGTGGATACATAAAATAGTACAGCAACTCTGAAAGTGACTTGGGAAGTTTCTTACAAAGTTAAATATGTATTTACCAATGGCATATCAGTCCACTTGTAGGTATTTACCCAAGAGAAATAAAAACATGACTATACAAAGACCTGAACGAGAGTTTTTACAGTGAATTTAAAAAAATAACTATTTATTGAACTAAAATTGGCATACTGTACAATTTACAAACTGTAAGTATATGATTCAATAGATTTTAGCATATTGACAGAGATGTACAACCATGACCACAATCAAATTTATATCATTTTTGTTATCCCTAAACAAAACACTCTACCTACCAGCCATCATCTCCTAGTCCCTCCCCCAATATCTAGGCAACCACTCAATCTTTATCATCATAGCAGAACATCATTCTGAAGTGGTTTTTATTCAAAATAAACCATGTTCATAGCTCCAATAAATACTTTAATATATTGAAAGAAAATCTTTACAGTGACTCTTTGACATAATCACTGCACATTAGAAATAATCAAAATATCAATTTGGCAGTGGGTGAACAAATTATAGTATCTTTATATCATAAGAAAATATTCAATAATAAAAAGAAATGATCAACTGAGACAACAACATGGACGATTTCTCAAAAAGATTATGTTATGTGCAAGATGTCAAACATGACAGACTATATCCTATATGAATTATGATTGCATGACTTCTCACAAAGATAAAACAGTAGTAGGTATCAGGTCAAAGATTACAGGAATTTTGAGGGCTGTGGAGTAGGATATTGATAGACTACAACAGAATAGGAAAATTTTCTGGGTTAAAGGAAATACCCTGTAACTTAACTGTGGTCATGGTTATAAAATAGCACATATTTTATCAAAAAATGAAAAACTGAACACCAAAAAGGGTTTTTTTCCTATATATAAACTATACCCTCAAAACCTGACTCTAAGAAAATAATTTGTAATGCCTATTTGCAAATTTTATGTCACATGTGACAGAAGCCTGCTCACTTGTCTTTTTAATGAACAGTTTTTAGAAATTTAAGCAGACTATGACTTTGAAGATTTTTTCTTTTATAGCATTTTCTCTTTTTTAAACTCTATTTCAGTATTTTCAATTTCTGTCACGAGTACAAATTGTACTCATTCTCAGTGTTGCAATGAGTAAGACAACATTCAAAGTTTTCAAATTTAAACAGATCCACTGCTTTTAATGGCATTCTCCACTAAAAGGAACCAAAGCTCCTTAAAGAAATAGATCATTTCAGTTTGGGACAAGTTCATTTTATTGGGCCAGAAAACATGATCAGGGATCAACGGGATTATGTCATCATAACACAGAGGAAAAACATTCCACTGCAAAAACCAAGCAGGATGCATTTCAAGACAAGAATGCCAAGTAAATCTTCTTCATTCTCTGGGTTCATTATTATTACCATAAACCATAAGAATGGGACTCCTATGCTTACATTTGGAGAAATTTGAGCAATAAAAAGAAAATAATTATAACTGATAAAGATTTCTTAAATAAATAACTTCATTCTGAAGTGTAAGATATAAAATTTAAAAAAAGAAAAAATCATTTGCCATCTTTGCAGAAAAATTTTACACTGACTCATTATCCAAGAGCTCTAAGTAAGTTAAACTTTTTGCTTAACCTTTTAATGAAGGTAAAATGGTTCATGAGTAAAAACAGTTGATTGTGTCAACTTGAGTAAAAGAAACTCAACTAAAAAGCTCAGTAATTCCACACCCTAGGTTGTAGAAGACCTGCTTAGGGTGGCTTGCCTGGATGGAATAAAAGTGAATTAAGGAAGGACAGACTGACTTCTGTTTCTTTGGAGGAGCTCCAGTCTTAGCCTTCAGCCTTTTGGCATAAACACTTCAGCCTTCCATCACAGACCCATCGGCCTCCTGATATGGACTAAAACAGGACACTGTGGTGAGCTCCAGATATGTGACTGGATCCTTTAGTCTCCAGCATGCAGACACCCTCTGCACTCTTCCTCATCTGATTCTGTGGGTGGCCACTGCAAGCCAATCTTGTAAATATTTATGCATTTGTATATCTTGTGTTATATCTGTTTCCCTACAGATGACGGATACATGAGTTTATCCACAGTCTATGAACAAAAGTTCTGCTATATAGAATGATCAATTGCAGCTAACAGAAGCAGAATGGATGACTGTTCTAGGAATATCACAATCTTACAAATGTCAGAAGATCGTTGATTCAGATAAGAAGCACTAATGGATGCTAAAATGGATGCTAAAGTTGTCAGAGAACAGGATGCTCAAAGTGCCCCAAAGTATACTCCCATGGACTTCTTGCTAAGACCTACAGAGAAACAACTGTACTTTTACAAGGTACCTATCTGGTGGTTATCATTTTAACCAAGTGATCAAATTTAAAATTGCAAATATCAGATGATTGATCATTTTGAAATGAAAACCTCCTGTGAAGCATAGAAGATCCTTTATGAAGTATTTTTGTCAAAAATTTAACCTGAATTTAATCAAGTCTTTAAATTTAACTTCAAATTTATAGGAAAATACAAAAATATAAAGAAATAAATTAATATTATGAGAAAGCAGTAAGACAAATCAAGAATGGAGGGCATTGTATGGGACAACTAGACTAAGCTCTTCAAAATGCTCAACAAGATAAGAAAAAATGCTCAGTATCACCAATCATCAGGAAAATGCAAAACAGAACCACAAGATTTTATCTCACTCCAATAAATATAGCTAATACCAAACAAACAAAAACCCAAAGATAACAAGAGCTCATAAGAAAGTGGAGAAAAGAGAAATTTGTACACTGATGGTGGGAATGTAATTAGCAGAGTCATTATGAAAAACAATATGAAAGTTCCTCAAAAATTAAAAATCAAGCTATCTAATATCCAATAATCCCACTACTGGGCACATATACAAAGGAAATGAAATTAGTACAGCAGTTCCATATTTACTGCAGCATTATTCGCAATAGCTAAGAAATGGAAACAACCTAAGTGTTCATCAGTTGATGAATAAACTTTTAAATGTGATATACATACATACAAATTTACATATATATATATATATACTTGAATACAATTCCACCACAAAAAAAGAATGAACATAGTTGGAACTGGAGAATATTAAGTAAAATAAAATGAGGAACAGAAAGATAAGTACCTCATAATTTCATTCATATATAGAACAGAAGAAAGCTGACCTCATAGAAGGTGAGAGTAGAATGATTGTCATGAGAGACTGGGGAGAGTAGAGGCAAGAAAGAAATGTAGAGGAATGATGAACGGACACTAAGTTACGGTTAGATAGAAGCAAGAATTTCTTCTGTGTTACTGCACAGTGGGGTGACTATAGACAACAATAATGTACTATGTATTTCAAAAGGCCAGAGTGAAAGTGTTATCATCTTGAAGAAATGATATATGTTTGATAGATACATTTACACGGATTTAAAATTATACAAAGCATACTCATAATCAAAATATCACATAGTTCCCCATAAATGTGTCAATTTTTTATGTTTTTATGCATAATTCAAAAAATTAATTTAAATTTAAAAAGAAAGAAAAAAGTCTTAAAACTTTTTAAAGCCAATGATATTTTTAGAGGGAAGAGTGCTATTGTAGAGTTCCAGAAGTTAAAAATATTTATCAAAATACAATGTGCAAATATTAATTGAATTTTGTTTACTTAATAAATTAACTATAAAAACATTTTTAGTAATTAAAATTTAATGTGGACTGGATACTGGATGAAATTGTTGAATTATTAATATTTCAAAGTGTAAGGTTGCTGTCCTTAGAAGAAGGTCCTTTTTAGAATCCAGAAATATTTAAAGGTGATTTGCCATGATGTCAACAATTGATTTTCAAAAATCTACATGAAATTAACTAAGTATGAAAAAATGTCAGCTAAGGTTTGATGCTAGTTGGTGAGTAATGAAGTATACATTGTACTACTCAACTTTCTATTATGTTTGAGTGTGGTTATAACTAAAAGATGAAAATCTATGCAGACCAAACAATATACATTTTTCACAACAAATACCAATGAGGAAGAATAGGAGAGGAAAATGATGCTATAAGACAGAAGGAAGCAGACAGCCAACTAGTAAAACAGCTATGCATGGATCATGAGGATGATATGCAGAGATCCTTGGGTTATGATTGACTCAGTTCTCTATACCTGAAAAAAAAAAGGAAAAAAAGACATTTTTGAATCCGTTAGGAGTCTCCTCCCTCCTGAGGTGAAGCACAGCTGCAGGAGTTTGAGCCTTTGAATCCAACAGACCCAGAACATGCAGCAGCAGCTGATTATCCAGAGTCGTTACTGTGTGTGTCAGGTTCAGATGCTTTTGAATCCATTTGGTAGGTGCGAGTTAGTTTCCTTAGTAATGATGGCCTTCTGTCAGATTTACAGCTTCTCTCAGAGAGAGAGAGATTTGCTCAATAATCCCCTGCATTATAGCAAAACCCCCAAGGATGTATAATACCCATTTAGCTATGGTCAAACCCCAAGTTCCAATACCAGCATTTCCCCCTGAAAATGCAACTGTAATTCCTTTCATTTACTTAAGGTATTTTATCTACTTGCAAACATTCCAGGAGAACTCTTCCCGTGTGGCCTCTCTAAATCAGGGGAGAAGGTAGGGAAGATTCCACGTGTCTAGTCCATAGTATAGGAAGCAAACTGCTGCAGTGCATTGTACTTGGTCTTTGAAGAAACAGCAAGAATGTCCCCATCAGCTTTAATGCCACATGAATGGCATCTCTCAAGAAGTATACATGGAGATCCCAGAGGAACATCTGACAACTTGCAACCCAGTGGAAACTTCCTAAGGGCAAAAAACACATGTCCTTGTATCTCAGTGCTCAACCCATTTCTGAGAACATGGTAAATTGTTCAGTACATAATTGTCAACTGAGTAAAGAGAAGAATGAATGATCAAACAATGCATAAGTAATTCAAACCATAAAGGAAGAGCCATTGGATAAGAAAACCATATTTTTCCCTTAAACTGAACAAGCAAATTATTTAAACTACAAACAAGAAAAATAAAACACTGGGGCAGATCATCACTGATCCATTTGTTTTGGTGGTATGAAACAATTTTTAAGTAAACATAACAAATGGAAAGAATGTTGGCTATGTAAGTGAGTCATCAAAAAATGACTAGAAATGAATTGTTCACTTGTGCTAAGAACCAAAGTGTTGTATCACAAATGTCCAAGGCTGAAGACTCTTAAAGCACTGTTAGACCACTCTCTGGTATTTGTAGCCAGAGAGTAGCAATCTTCAACCACAAGATTCCATTTCATCCCCAGAAGCATCCCAAAATTTTTCCTTAACTTCTCAAAACAAACTATTCTAAATCGCTAAATTATTGTAAAAACAAGGTGGCAATGAAGACGAGGAACGTGCTGTGAAATCAAAGAAGCAATGCTAATTCACAACAAAGTTCAAAACTCAAACAGTTGATTCTGAAAATACTACAGTCCTCCAAGTCAGAAATATACAGCAGAAAGTATGTATGTATATATGCATATATACTCATTCTCCAATATTTTTGTGCCATCTTTTCAGGGCTTCCCCAATCTTTTCCTTCTCCAAAGGACCAACCTTTCTACGTGAAGGAAGTCAAGTGTGTTTGGGCTGGCACCAAGCAAACATTTTTGCCCTGCTCAAATTTGTCTAAATAATTAAAAACATCATTCTGATGACCAAGACCACAAAGCACCATGCAGTGAACTCAGAGAAAATCAAGAGTTGTGACCTGACTTTCAAACCTGGCAAAGTAGCTGATCAAAAGAAAAGGTAGTTGCTAGTTTTTTAAAAAACAAATAGAGAACCTAAGTCTGTTCTGTCCCATTTTGACCCACTTCCTCCTTCCTGTCCTATCACGGGACCACTTCCCAGATTTCATCTTCATGGGACATCCCCAGCAGGATCCCTTACAAATTAGCTGGTGTTGAATCTACATACAGACTCCATTAAACACTGGTTACTTTCTCAGCCTCCCCCTGAATAGAATACGCCATTTATATCCTCTGAGTATGGTTGAGTTGGTCTAGTTCAATCTCGGATCCAACTTCCCAGGGCTGGGATGGTATCCAACTCTGAATTAGGTACAGAGCTGGAAACCATCCACCTTTATGTCAGTGTTGAACATTCATGGACATTTTTCAGTGTCATTGGACTTAAGCGTCAGGCTGGAAGAGAGCTTGCTTTGTGATTTTCCCCTTTTTTGGAAATGCGAAATCTTTCTCTGAATATTATACTTTTTTTGTTCTTCCAGGTTAAAGCCAACAAGGCCCCAGAAAGGTCTGTCTTACAACAAAATAACCCCAAATCCATTTTGTTTCACATTTTCATTTCCTAGTGTTTTAAAGCTTAATTCCCAAGATCAAATTCCATTTTAAGCAAAGAAACGCAGCATTGTTGCTTAGACAACAGTTTCTGAGGCATTTAAAAATGTAGTTCACATGTAAAGTATTAATCAGACACAATTCTGAGTCTCACCCTCAAAGAGGCCAGTACAAGAGGTGTGTAGTGAGGCCAAAACTCAGCATGTAACAGGCACTCCAGATCATTCCAGACAGCTGGTAGGGGACCACACTTCGGTTGAAAAAGGCCAGAATTGTAAGAACTGAAAACAGCTAGAAAAGGAACCAGGGGAACTTGGTGACATAAGATAGCCACTAGGGTTGGAGGCCCTAGAGGAGAAGAGGGCTACAGAGGATGGTGATGTATGAGGTCTGTTGCTTCTTGTTTAGGTTACTGTTCACTACTGGACCCCTTGCAGCTCAGAAGGGTGAAGAAGCAGAAACTGTGAAAAACAGCCAGCTGGAGCCCCATTTCCCAGGCTTCCTTGTCTCACTTGTCATCCTTAAGGTCACTTCGTGCTCACCTATAGGCTCAGTCTCATTTCCAATGCCTGAACTGGCAACCAGAAGTGGGATGGAGAAGACTTCATTCCACACTTGGTCCCTTGACTCACCTGTCACATTCTGATCTCGTGGATTACTGAAGATAGGAATCTTCCACCTTTTACACTGGTATCCTTCAAAGTAACTTTAAAGATAATCTCACTTATTTCTAAGTAGAATATCTAACATTTTACAGCAAAGAATATATCTTCTGGAATGTAGATTTTTTTATCATCATAAATTAACTGGTTCTCATTTGTAAGAAAGTGGATGTACCTTGACTTCTACGGTAACTGATAAAGAAGACACACAACTTAAGTACTGATGGTTTTTCTTTTAACCCAAAGCATAAATAAGTAAAGAGCAAAATAAAAGACAGATAATAAGAAACAGAGACAGATCATTTGCATATGGGAAGAAGACCAAGAGATAGAGGAAGAGAGAGAAGAGAGAAGGACTAAAGAGAAGAGAATTAAAATGTGTCATGCATGTTCGTGTACCAGATCCCCACAATGTGTAATGTATGTACACATACCACTTTGCCATTATGAATGTAATGCAAATATGTACTAATAAAAATAAAGTTTAAAAAGTTAAACTGTTTTATGTCCTCTTTATACATAAAAAATTGAACATCAAAGTTACAGTTTTGTGCCCACAATCAACCATTCATTTATTTAAAACATACATGAATAAGTCCTCCTTTCAGAGATTTTATAAAAATTCATTTTCCTCTTAATTCTTATTTTCATTTAGCTTCTCCCACATAATTTAAAGCTAATATAACATTTTTGTTCTTATACTCTTTCTGACCATTTTATCACATTTTCTCTATGAAATAGATATGTTCACATATGATATAGACTGATATTCACATATGTGATATAAAATACATGGGGAGATCCATGTAGAAACTTACATATGTATATTCACCTATATGTGGATACACATACCTAGATGTGGTCTAACATTTAAAGTATTTTTTTTTTAGATTTTATTTAAAGAGAAACAAGCATGTAAAGGGTAGAGATAACACAGAACTCAAAAAAAAGGATAAACAATAAGAAATCACTACTTAATAAATTACATATTATCCTCTTAGAAATAGTTGTTCAAGTTACAAAATTAAAGCATACAAAGTAGATAGTCAAACAGTAAGAGTGTGAACAGCTATGCATGCATGAATCTCTACGTGTGTTTCTATCCTTTCTGTATTAGAGGGAAAAACAAAATTTAGTAAGACAAAACAAAACAAATTCCTATAAAAACATGAAACCAAAAAGTCATATAAAATCACCATGCAAGGTGATCTACAATGATTACTGTGTTGTCTCTTATTATCTTCAATAGAATGTCTATATCATCAGGCATAATTGAATATAACAGTATAATTGAGTATAGCAGTAAATAACAATATTAGTAAAATAAAACATCGAAGACAGTATAAAACTTCAAAGGCAGGTAATAATCAAACCAGAGTAGATATTTTAGTGGATCATGTCATCTTAAGTGCAGTTGCCTATACTCTAAGACTTGATACTATCAATCATAACAGCTTTGAATAAAATCTATCAATACAAAACAGTGATCCAACAAACCAGATTTGATTACGATCAGTCATGGTAAAACAGTGTAGGTTTTACAGAGCTTTAGATTAAGTTAATAGTATATTAAGGGTGATTATCATACTATAGCCTGTTATTTTCAGGATTACTGTCTGTGCCTTCAAATCTAGTACAGGTAGAAGGATGATTACCATACTACATCCTGTTATTTTCAGGATTACTGTCTGTGCCCTCAAATCTAGTACAGGTAGAATTTGCCCTCAAAACTAATACAGATAGAATGACTAGTACAGCCACCTTCCTTCAGGACTTGAAAGACTTCACTCCAAGCTCTTCTTGATCTGATGGTCTGTGTTGAGAATTCAGCCGTGATCCTAATGAGCTTACCTTTATAGGTAATCTGTTTCTTTTCTCTGATGGCTTTTAACATTCTGTTTTTATATTGAATTTCTGGTATCTTGATTATTTTATGTCTGGGTGTAGCTCTGTTTTGGTTGTAGGTGGCTGGAGTTCTGTATGCCCCACATAACCAAATGTCATTTTCTTTTCCCATGCTTGGGAAGTTTTCCTTAATTATTTCCGTGAATAGCCTTTGTAATTCACCTGTTTTTATTCCTGCTTCTTCATTCACATTTCTTATTCTTAAATTGTAGATTCGCTTGTCATCTTCTAGTCTTTGCATTTTTACTGCCTCTTTCCTTGTTATTTTTAAGAGATCTTTCCTTTCATGATCACACATTGCAAACTTGTCTTCAAGTTTTGATAGTCTCCTCTTAGTTTCTTTTAAGCAATTTTGCCAGCTTTCAATGGAGTTTTTAATTTCCTGGTAATCTCTTTGAATCTGCTTCATGTATTCTATATTTTCTTTATATTCTTTATCAAATGTTTCTCTTTGTTGTGTGTTCCTCCCTTCTTTCATCTGTATCATCCTGAGAGATGTTTCTTGAGAGCATTTCTTTTATTACTCTACTCATATCCTGCTTTACCTGATTTAATATTTCAGTTTTGAGCTCATCTACAAGGTCCCGAAGATATCTCTTAATGTCCATTGAAGCCATGGCTGATGTGTGTTTGCTGCCCTCAGTCTCCCTTGTTTTTGCTTCTCCTAGATCAGGGCTCTCAGGGTTCTGGGCTGGGGGCCTCCTCCTGCCTCTCTCTCCTGTTATGGCCCTGGCTTCCTCCACACAGTTTACAGTGCAGGTCCCAGCCCCTTCCCTGTTGGCCACGTTTCCTCCAAAGCATGCTGGTAATGGAACTCCACCCTTTCCCACCTGCTCTTGTCACTGAGGTGTAAGTGGGCTGCATATGCCTGCCCCTCCCCACTGGGCCAGCCAATCTTCAGGGGCAATTTCTGGTCAGTGTGTGCTAGGCACAGGGAATCAATTTGAGATGTCTCATTGGTTCCCAGCCAGGGGTGTGGCCTGGTCCAAGCAAATCACATGAATCTGCTCTGGAGAGGGAGCAACCAACAGAAGTCACTGTCACTCCCAGTTCAGGCTCCTCCTGCCCAATTCCAACATGTTGCCCACCTGGTCATGCCCTTCGTGTGAGGGGGGCTCTCACTCTCAGCATTGACCATGGATCAATGAAGGTTCCTCCACCGGCTCCACTATCCACTCTCATTGGGCTCACCAACCCCCAACTTCAGTGTTGCTGTTCTTCTTGTGAGTGGCGGTGGGAACAAGTTTGGGCAGCTCTGCCTGCCAGTGGGGATTCAAGCTGGTGCAAACTTGGCAGGTCATCACAAAAACACTCTGTCCCTTTAGTTTTTAGCTGTTTCAGTTATAGTCCTGAAGTATTTGATGAGCTTTTTAAAGTTTTAATTTCTTCCTGTGTCAAGAGGATCCATCTCCCTCTGTCTGGGTCTCTCCATGGTGTTTTATTCTGGCATATGAACTGTTTCTCCTGGGAGGCTTTGTATTATGTTGCTCACTGATAAGCCATCTTGTCTTCTCTTTAAAGCATTTTTAATTTAGTATTTTATTTAATTTACTATAATTAAAAAATTCAAGAGTTGAAAGATGTTGTTAAATTTGCTTATTATAATTTTGGCCAAATCAGCATAAGATATTATAAAACACTGAAAGCAAATTTTATTGGAAATGGATGTCTAAATGTATAGAATTTATTCTAGTTATTTCTGTGGGTAAATAATTTTTAACATTAGGATGAGTCATGGAGGAGCTAAAGATGGGCCAATCAGTGAGCAACAAAATACAAAGCCTTCCAGGGAGAAACAACTCATGTGCCAGAATAAAACATCCTGGATAGATCCAGACAGAGGGAGATGGATCTTCTAGACACAGAAAGAAATTAAAATGAAAAAAGCTCATCAAACATTCAGTATCGGAGCTACAATTGAAATAGCTAAAATTAGCAAACATGGCGCTTTTGCGGCGACCTGCCAAGCTGCCCAAACTCATGTTAGCTGTGACTCAATGCAACCCACAGAGCCACCCAAACTTGTTCCCGCCACGACTCACAGGAGCCACAGCCACACTGAAGTCGGGGATTGGTGAGCCCCAATGGAGAACAGAGCCCACCAAAGGACCTTCATTAATCCATGGTCAATGCTGGGAATAAGACCCCTCCCACAGGAAGGGTATGACCAAATGGGTGACATGTTGGAATCAGGCAGGAGGATCCTGAACTAGGAACAATAGTGACTTCAGTTGGTTGCTCCCTCCCCAGAGCAGATTCATGGGGTTTGCTTGGCCTGGGGCATGTCCCTGACCAGGACCCAATAAGTTGTCCCAAACTGATTCCTTACACCTAGCACACACTAACCTGGTGAAGGCCCCTGAAGTTTGACTGGCCTGGTGGGGAGGGGCCAGCATACGCAGACCCTGCTAACACCTGAGTGACAAGAGCAAACAGGAGAGGGCAGAAATCACTTACCAGCATGCTTCAGAAGAACCATAGCCAACAAGAAAAGGGACTGAGACCTCCACTATACACCTGCATGGAAGAAACAAAAAACATGACAGGAGAGAGAAACAAGAAAAAGTCCCTAGCCCAAAACCCTGAGAACATTGATCCAAGAAAGGGAAAAACAAAAGAGACTGAGGGCAGCAAACATGCAACATCAGACATGGTTTCAATGGACATTAAGAAATATATTTGGGACCTTGTAGAAGAGCTCAAAATTGAAACATTAAATCAGGTAAAGCAAGATATAAGTAGATTAATAAAAGAAATGCTCTCAGGAAGCATCTCTCAGGATGATACAGGTGAAGGAAGGGAGGAACACACAACAAAGAGAAACATTTGATAAAGAATATAAAGAAAATATAGAACACATGAATCAGATTCAAAGAGATAACCAGAAAATTAAAAACTCCATTGAAAGCTGGCAAAATTGCTTAAAAGAAACTAAGAGGAGACTATCAAAACTTGAAGACAAGTTTGTAATGTGTGATCATGAAAGGAAAGATCTCTTAAAAATAACAAGGAAAGAGGCAGTAAAAATGCAAAGACTAGAAGATGACAAGCGAATCTACAATTTAAGAATAAGAAATGTGAATGAAGAAGCAGGAATAAAAACAGGCAAATTACAAAGGCTATTTACGGAAATAATTAAGGAAAACTTCCCAAGCATGGGAAAAGAAAATGACATTTGGTTATGTGGGGCATACAGAACTCCAGCCACCTACAACCAAAACAGAGCTACACCCAGACATAAAATAATCAAGATACCAGAAATTCAATATAAAAACAGAATGTTAAAAACCATCAGAGAAAAGAAACAGATTACCTATAAAGATAAGCTCATTAGGATCACGGCTGAATTCTCGACACAGACCATCAGATCAAGAAGACCTTGGAGTGAATATTCCAAGCCCTGAAAGAAAATAACCTCCAGCCCAGATTGATGTACCCTGCAAAACTGTCACTAGAAATTAATGAAGAAACAAGATGCTTCCATGACCAAGAGGAACTTAGGGAATTACTGACCACCAATCCAGCCCTATAGAGAATACTGAAGAACATTCTAGAGAGAGAGAAAAATACCAGGCTTTTAGGAACAGTGGCAGAAAGGCAAGCAGTAGAATGAAGGAGAAAACTAGACAAACACAGGCAGAAAAATAACATAGCAGAAATGAGGCAGAGAAGGATAACTAGAATCTCTAACATAGACTTGATACATTATAGTGTTAATAGTGCACCAGGATTTAAAACCCACATTACTTACACTACTCTGCTTAGATGTATTATATTCTGTTCTAGTCATTCTACCTGTACTAGATTTGAGGGTACAGACAGTAATCCCCAAAATAACAGGATATAGTATGGTAATCATCCTTAATTTCCTGTTAACTTAATCTAATGCTCTGTAAAACCTGCACTGTTTTACCATGACTGATTGTAATCAAATCTGGTTTGTCAGATTGCTGTTTTGTATTGATAGATTTTATTCAAAGCTGTTATGATTGATAGTATCAAGTCTGAGAGTATAGGCAACTGTACTTAAGATGACAAGATTCACTAGAATATCCACTCTGGTTTGATTATTACCTGCCTTTGAAGTTTTATACTGTCTACAATGTTTTATTTTTACAATATTGTTATGTACTGCTATATTCAATTATACTGCTATATTCAATCATGCATGATGATATAGACAATTCTATTGAAGATAATAAAAAAACACAGTAATCATTGTAGATGACCTTGTACTATGGTTTTATACAACTTTTTGGTTGCATGTTTTTATAGGAATTTGTTTTGTTTTGTCTTGCTAAGTTTTGTTTTTCCCTCTAATACAGAAAGGATAGAAATACACATAGAGATTCATACATGCATAGCTGTTTACCCTCTCAGTGTTTGACTATCTACTTTGTATGCCATAATTTTGTAACTTAAACAATTATTTCTAAGAGGACAATACATAATTTATCAACTAGTGATTTTTTATTGTTCATGGTTTTTTTTGCAATTCTGTATTATCTCTACCCTTTACATGCTTTTGTTTCTCTTTAAAGAAAAGAAAAAAGTAAAAAAGTCATCAGTGAAAGGAAAGAGATTACCCATAAAGGAAAGCCCATCAAGGTCACAGCAGAATAGAAGACCTCAAAAGTAACACACCGGGAATCTCTGAAAAGATAGCCAGTGAAATAAAAAAACAGCTCCATCAAGCTATAGAGGAAATCAAATCAGAAGTACTCTCCCATGTAAAGATAGAAACAACTCCTTAGTAAAGGAGTTGTTGAATGTAGCTAAAGAAGAAATAGAGAAAAAAGTACATGAGCATGGGAAACTGATTGAAACCTTGAATGAACAATATAGAAAACAAGCAGAATTCATGAAACAAACTCAAAGAAACCTCCAAGAAACAAAAAATTCTATTGAAAGCAGGCAAAACCACCTAAAGGAAGCTGAGGATAAGATTTAGGACCTTGAGAACAGGATTATAATTAGTGATCAGGAAAGGATAAAACTTTTTAAAATAACAAAGCAGCATGAAATGACAATCCAGAAGCTTCATGATGATGTCAAGAGCAACAATATAAGAATAAAGGGCATTAGCATAGATACAGGAGTCCAGGCAAATGACATACGTATTTACAGAAATAATAGCAGAAAATTTCCCAAAAATGGGGAAAGAATCTGATATACAGATAAGTGAGGCATATAGAACACCAAACAGTCACAATCAACATAAATCCACACCCAGACACATAATAATTAAGATCTCAGACATACAGCATAAAAACAGAATAGTAAAAGCTGTCAGAGAAAAGACATAACTCACCTGTCAAGGAAAGCCCATGAGAATCACAGCAGACTTTTCAGCACAAACCCTCAAGTCAAGAAGAGCTTGGAGTGAGGTATTTCAATCCCTGAAAGAAAACAACCTTCAACCCAGACTGATGTACACAGCAAAACTTTCATTCAAATTTAATGGAGAAACAAGATACTTCCATGACAAAGAACAACTGAAGAAACTCACCTCCACCAAACCAAACCTAGAAAGAGTATGGAAAGACATACTAGACAGAGATAAAAATGACCACAATCCCCAAAACAACAACAGAAAGAAACCACCAGGTAGGACAAGAAATTAAATAAGGGGAAAAGCAGAAAGAAACAACTGCAACATAACATGGCAAAGCCAAACCAGTACATATCAGTGATATCCATGAATGTAAATGGCCTCAATTCACCTATAAAAAGAAATAGATTGACAGAATGGATCAAGAAACAGGATTCTGCAATATGCTGTATGCAAGAAATACATCTGACCCAATAGGAAACTCATAGATTAAAAGTCAAAGGATAGAAAACACTATTCCATGCAACAGGAACCCAGAAAAAAGCAGGGGTAGCTATTCTATTTGCAGACAATGTGAACTTCAAACCTAAAATGATTAAAAGAGATAGAGAAGGCCACTACATACTTGTTAGTGGAAAAATTCAAGAAGAAGAACTAACAATTATAAATATATATGCACCAAATACAGGAGCACCCAACTATATAAGACAGATACTAATGGACATGAAAAACCAAATACACAAGAACACAATTATAACAGGAGATCTTAACAGCCCATTGTCACAAAGAGATAGATCAACTAGACAAAAAGTCATCAAAGAAATAACAGAACTGAATCATATCTGTGAGCAGTTGGACTTAGTAGATGTTTACAGAGTGTTCCACCCAACCACATCAGAATACACATTCTTCTCAGCTGCACATGGGACATTCTCCAAAATAGACCATATATTATCCCATAAAACATTCTTAAGTAAATGCAAAGGTATTGAAATCATACCATCCATGATATATGACCATAGTGCACTGAAATTGGAAATTAATGTCAAAAGATATTGTAAAACCTGCATAAATACATGGAAATTAAATAACAGACTTTTGAACAACCAGTGGGCTACTGATGAAATTAAAGTAGAAATAAAGCAATACCTACAACTCAATGAATATACAGAATATACTGTAATCTATGGGATGCAATGAAAGCAGTTGTAAGAGGGAAATATATAGCAATAAGCTGTCATATCAAGAAAACAGAATGAGCACAAATAAACAACCTAATGCTCCATGTCAAGCTTCTAGAAAAACAAGAGCAAGCTAAACCAAAAGCTCATAGAAGAGAGGAAATTGTAAAGATTAGAGCAGAAATCAATGCAACTGAAACTAAAAAAAAACAATACAAGGAATTAATGAATCAAAAAGCCGGCTTTTTGAGAGAATAAACAAAATTGACAAACCCCTAGATAACCTTATCAAGAAAAAGAAGGAAAAAAACCCAAATTCATGCAATAAAAACTGAAAAGGAGGAAATTACTACAGATCCCATGGAAATTCAAAAGATCATGAATACCTGCTTTGAAAATTTCTACTCACATAGAGTGGAAAACAGAGGAAATGGACAGATTTCTAGAAACATATGAACTATCTCAACCAAGAAGATATAGAAACTTTGAATAACCCAATATCAGCTATTGAAATTGAAAATGTAATTAAAAACTTACTAACAAAGAAAAGCCCAGGTCCGGATAGATTCACAGCTGAATTCTACAAGAAATTTAAAGAAGATTTGATGCCAATACTCCTTAAACTCTTCAATGAAATTGAGAAGAAAGCAATCCTCCCTAAATCATTCCTGTAGGCAAGTATTACGCTGATACCAAAACCAGAGAAAGATGCAACCAAAAAAGAGAACTATAGGCCAATCTCACTAATGAACATTGATGAAAGATTCTCAATAAAATAGTAGCAAATAGAATGCAGCAAATCATCAAGAAGATTATACATCATGATCAAGTGGGATTCATTCCAGGAATGCAGGGATGGTTTAACATATGCAAATCAATAAATGTAATACACCACATCAACAGAGCCAAAAACAAAAACCACATGGTCATCTCTATAGATACAGAAAAAGCATTTGACAAAGTCCAACCAACATATGTTCATGATAAAAATCCTTTAGCAACTCAGAATACATGGTGTCTACCTCAACCTTATAAAGGCCATTTATACAAACCAACAGCCAAAATTATGCCAAATGGATGAAAACTGAAAGCTTTCACTTTAAAATCAGGAACAAGACAAGGATGTCCACTATCACCACTCCTTTTCAATATAGTTCTGGAAACACTAGCCAGGGAAATCAGGCAAGAGAGAGAAATAAAAGGAGTAAAGATAGAAAACAAAGAAGTTAAATTATCACTATTTGCAGATGACATGATACTCTATATAGAACACCCAAAAAACTCAATTAAAACACTACTAGAGGTAATAAAGAAGTTCAGCAGTGTAGCTAGATACAAAGTCAATGCTCAAAAATCAATAGCATTCCTGTACACAAACAAAAAACTCACTGAGAGAGAAATTATGCAATTATCGCCCTCTATAATAACATCTAAAAAAATGAAATACTTAGGAATCAACCTAAATAAAAATTTAAAAGACCTATATGCTGAAAACTATACTATGCTGAAAAAAGAGATTCAAAAGGATAATAGAAAATGGAAGGATATTCCTTGCTCTTGCCTAGGAAGAACCAACATTGTGAAAATGGCCATACTCCCAAAACTGTTATACAGATTTAACACAATCCCAATCAACATACAATTGACATACCTCACAGATCTAGAGAACACACTCCTAAAATTCATTTGGAAACAGAAGAAACCCAAAATAGTAAAGGCAATTCTGGGCAACAAAAGCAAGGCAGGACGCATCTCAATTCCTGACTTAAAAGAGTACTATAGAGCCACAGCGATAAAATCAGCATGGTACTGGCAAAGAAATAGACCTGAGAATCAATGGAACAGATTAGAAGATGCAAGCACAACTACAAAGACACTAAGCCACCTGATATTTGACAAAGGGGCTAAATGTGTCCACTGGAAGA
Organism: Hydrochoerus hydrochaeris; assembly: GCA_004027455.1. Taxonomy (NCBI): domain Eukaryota; kingdom Metazoa; phylum Chordata; class Mammalia; order Rodentia; family Hydrochaeridae; genus Hydrochoerus; species Hydrochoerus hydrochaeris. Next base: position 169,100 of record PVLA01004430.1, read on the forward strand.
AGGATAGCCTTTCTAATAAATGGTGTTGGAAAAATTGGCTCTCCACATGCTGAGGACTGAAACTAGATCCAAGCCTTTCACCATGCAAAAACTAAAGTCTAAATGGATCAAAGACCTAAACATGAAATCAGAAACACTAAATCTACTGGCAGACAAGGTAGGTAGAAGTGTTGCAGACATAGGGGTAGGCAGAGAATTCATGAACAAACACAAACTACATGGGAAACACTTCAAAGAATTAACAATTGGGATCTCATATTATTGAAAAGTTTCTTCACTTCAAAAGAAATCACCAACAGAGTGAAAAGAAAACTCAATGAGTGGGAAAGAATTTTAGCCAGCAGTCCCTCAGACAAGGGACTTATATCCAGAACATATAAAGAATTGAAAGGCATCAAGCCCCCCAATTCAAAGACCCTCTCCAAAAATGGGCATCTGAAATGAGCACACAGTTCTCAGAGAAAGATATACAAATGGCAAATAAATACATGAAAAAATATTCACCATCACTGGTCATTCGAGAAATGTAAATTAAAACAACATTGAGATTTCACCTCACTCCAGAAAGAACAGCGGTTGTCAAGAAATCAACTGATAATAAATGTTGACAAGGCTGCAGAGAAAAGGGAGCACTGCTCTACTGTTGGTGGGAATGTAGACTGGTGCAACCATTATGGAAATCCATATGGAGAATTCTCTGAAGACTAGTATTGGAAGCCCCATTCAATCCAACTCTTCCCCTCCTGGGTATTTTCCCAGAAG